>SJYT01040710.1:17122-198035 GCA_006410635.1 Cephalophus harveyi | reverse complement strand
TGTCCTTTTCTTCCCCATCATATTTCATACTGCTCTAGTCTGTGTTTTTCATTGTTCTCAGGTCAGTCTGCAACAACAATTTTTAAAACGTAGGCACCATCGGGGTTCATTCCTGACTTAAAAGCACCAGTGCATCTGATAATTAAGCCCTAGTTCTCACCCATAGCAGCAAGAACACCCCAGTGGTGTTTAGGGGCTGTTCGATTGTGCAGGCACTCATTCGTTCCACAAGCACTTCAGCATCATCTGTGTGCCAAGCAGTGATTGAACTTGGCCCAGGGCACTGAGACTCTGTCTTCGCCTCCACAAAGAGCACCCCTTCTTGTTTCATTCCAGGTCTCTATGGTGCTTTAATAAAGGGAGGGAGGGAGAGGGGAAGGTGGGTAGAAAAGTTGGAAAGGGCTCCTTGGAGGAGGTGAAGGCCAAGTAAGAGTTCAGTAGGTAGGGCTGGGGGAGGCGTTGGAGCAGAAGTAGCCTGTGGAAAGGCACGGGGGTGTGTTGGAGCTGTGTGGAGTGGGTGTGTCAGACGTACTGAGAACACGTTTGAGTAAAGCCAGTTATCGTCCTTGTCAGGGTGTTACAGAGTTTTATTATAGGCGGCAGGGGTACTTGGTTTTTAAAACGTGGCTATCTGGGGCTTGCTCTCCTCCATCAGACAGAGCATGTGCTCATGCCCAGTCACACCGTCTTGTCCAACTCTTCATGACCCCATGGACTGTAGCCCACCAGGCTCCTCTGTCCAGGGAATTTTCCAGACAGGAATACTGGGATACCATTTCCTCCTCCAAGGATCCCTCTCACCCAGGGATCGAACCCACGTCTCTTGCGTCTCCTGCACAGGCAAGCAGATTCTTTACTACTGAGCCATCTGGGAAACCCTCATCAGACAGGATATAAAAGAGGATGAAGCAGGATTATAAGGGGAGACCATCTGGAGGGGAGACTGGACCTTCCAGGAGGGGGTTCACCTTCTGAGTCACCACTGCTCATGGGGACGAGAGTCAGGAAGGGTCTGCATGGGGTGGGGCCAGGATGCCAGCAACTGTCTCTCCCTGGGGCCATGTAGCTCTGCCAGGGGACCGCTCTTGTAGTGTCTGCCGGTCATTTCCTGGTCAGCGTGGGGCCTGATGGTGGTCTCAGCACAGCAGGCCTTCTTACAAGATGCCTGCTGGGAGTCAGGGCTGCGGGGGGGGCGTGTCTCAGTGCGGAAGCTGGCAGCCCCTCCTGCGCCCCACTTACTGCTCCCCCGCTGCAGTTTCTTTCCTCCAGTGCCGTTTTCTCCGCTGGTCCCCCTCCCACTCCCTGGTGTGTTGAGACAGGGTGTTTGATGTTTTTGTTGATGTTTTCTTGCTTAGCCCTCACTCTGCTTCATTTCCCCCTCTTCCCTTGTTGCCTGTTGAGATGATTAGTCAGCCTAGTTGATATTTTTCCATTTAAAATGTTTCACTGCTCCTGGCTAAATATATTTTGACCTCAACTCTGGACCGTGACTCTCTCCTCAACCAGCAAGACTGAGGACACTTTGTGCCAAAACCTTCTCTCTCTTTCGTGTTGGTCTGAGTTTATCGTCAGCAGATTGGAAAGGATTCCTCGGGTGCTGAGGGTCATTTTGCAGCCCAGTTCAGATGTGGGGCTTGACCTCGGGAGGCCCAGGTGTGTGGCATGCACCTGTCACAGAGGCATCTGATCTGACGCACGGAGCTGGCCTGAGATGTGTGTCCTAATGGGTTTGGCTCCAGGACATCTTTCTTTATAAATCCCAGCAGGCAATTTACATAGTTTTGTGCCCCAGGGAGACTTAGACAAGCTCTGAGTAGCCACAGACTCTGGCAGCTTATTAAATATTGGATAGAGACGAAGGGAAAAGAAAGTCAAAGCATTAGCAAGTCTCTGACAGAAGGATTGTTGGAGGCCACAGAAGGAGTTTATAGATGGCAAGACGCTTCCTTCTAATTCCAGGCAAATAGGGCCCTTTGGACAAAGCCTGCAGGCTTGACTGAGGTAGGCTGTGCCACCCAGAGTCACCAAACTTGATTTAGGAGGGGAAAGGAGAGGGAAAGCGGGAAGGACAGAGTGTTCCCTTAGCAGAGGGCCTGGGGGAGCTTTAAGTAGAGCCTATGCGTACTTAGCTCTGAGTTTGAGATGGAGTTCCCAGAGATGGTGTTGATTCAGCCTCTGTGTCCACTTACTAATTCTTTCATCCACTCATCATGTTTATCGAGGATCTGCAATCCTTGTGGCTGACACTGAGCCCAGCCAGCCCTGGCTCTGGGAATACAGAGGAAAATGGAACAAGTGTAAGACTATAGAGGGGAAGATGATGATCAAATTATCACAGATAGGGTGAGGGCTTCAAAGGGGTCATATCAGAGACAAGGGGGTCACTTAATAGGAGTGTTGACCCAGGCCGGGGTGGTGGGGGGCATGGAAGACTTCCTCAATGCAATGACTTTTAAATCTGGAGTGTCAAGTATAAATTGAAATTACATTAGGTGAAGAGGTGAGGGAGGTGGTGTGTATTAAACAGGGGCAAGAACAAGTGTAAAGGCCCTGTGGCAAGAGAGAGGAGGGGGACTAAGAAAGGATGACTGAAGCAGAGATGACTGTAGGGAGCAGGGGAAGCAAAAGATGAAGTCAGAGAGAAAGGCAGGGGCTGGGTCAGAGAAGCCCTGGAGGCTAGATAAAGGCTAGATTCTTGCAAAGGTCTCCGAAAGACTTACCATCATTTTGAACAGGAAAGTAACATGATCAGAACTGAATTTTTAAAAGAATACTCTGCCTGTTATTTGAGGAATGATCAGAGGGACAGGAATGGAAGCAGTGAGTCAATTAGGAGACTGGTAGGAGGTGGGGGGTGGCTGAACTCAGAGAAGCAGTGATGGAGACAGAGGGGCCGGAGATTTTGGGGGTCTATTTCAGGTTTGTCATCTGGCGACAGGACCAGATGAGGATGGATCACATGGAGGCATCAGCAGAGACTCCAGGGTGCAAAGCACATGGTTATGAACTGGGCAAGCATTTTCGGGTGGAGGGCACAGCGAGCTTGGAAACAGAAAGTGGAGAACTGCTGGAAATGTGTGAGCTGGAGGCAGAAATGGGGGATGTACTAGGAGGTAAGATCAGGAGACGAGAGCAGAGAGGTGTCCAGGGCTGGTGGGGGAGCGAGCTTGCAGGTCCTTGCAGGTGGCCTGAGACAGCTGGGAAGGCTCTGGAGGGAACAGGGGAATGATCGATTCTGTCTCACTTTTGTGTGTAGCAAAGGTCACTCCAGGTACATGGCAGGCAGGAGGAGAAGGGGATGACAGAGGATGAGATGGCTGGATGGCATCACCGACTCAATGGACATGAGTTTGAGTAAACTCTGGGAGTTGGCGACGGACAGGGAAGCCTGGTGTGCTGCAGTCCATGAGGTCGCAAAGAGTAGGACACGACTGAGCAACTGAACTGAACTGAAGGGCACTCAGACTGCTGTGTTGAGAAGAGGTTCAGGGGCAAAGTGGAAGCAGAGAGGCCAGTGAGGAAACGATGGTGATGGTTTAGCTGGAATCAAGGTGGCGGCCAGGACCAAAGGCAGAGCTGTGGGTGGTGAGGCGCCGTCGGTCTCTGGATAGTCTTGGAACAAACAGAAGGAGGTGTGAAAGAGCCAAGAGGAGTGTCCGAGGCTTTGGGCCCGTTAAACTGGGAAAGGGTATTGTTCTCTCCAAGGATGGAGAAGCCCATGGAGGCGTCGTCTTGGAGAGAAAAGAGTGATCTTGAACATGTTTAGTTTGAAGTGTCTCCTTGGTATCGACATGGAGATGCAGGGCAGGCGATGGGGTCTAGAGACAGAGAAAGCTGCCAGTCAGCAGAAGTGGGGCAGTGCGGACGGCCAGGCCCTGGGTGAGCTCGTGCACCCAGGGAGTGACGTGCTAAGTTGCTTCAGTCGTTTCAGAGTCTTTGTGAGCCCATGGACTGTAGCCCGCCAAGCTGCTCTGTCCGTGGGATTCTCCAGGCAAGAATACCAGACTGAGTTGCCATTTCCTCCTCCAGGGGAGCTTCCTGACCCAGGAATCAAGCCCACATCTCTTATGTCTCCTGCATTGGCAGGCAGCCTCTTCATCCAGGGAGTGACAGTAGATCCAAAAAAGCTCTCAGGGCTAAGACTGCGGTTAGTAAAGCACCGCATAGTCTCCAGGGAAACAAGGAGACAAGAGTGAACTGCAGGGAGAAGGAAGAGAAGGAAGAAAATGGCTGTTCCAGAGGCCGCGAGAGGAAGGTATTTCAAGATGGAGGGAGGGTCCGCTGTGTCATATGCTGCTGACCAGCCAAGTCAGACGGGAAGGGCAAGTGGGCTCCCTGTGTGGGCTTATGGAGTCATCGGTCACCTTCATGGGTACAGGGTCAGGGGAGAGGTGAGACAGAGCCTACTCAGAGAGGTTCAAAGAGAAAAAGCTAGAGTAAGGCCAGCCAAGAGCTCAGGTGCTGACCATCTGGGGAGCGTGTCTGGACAACAGCAACGTGGTCTGGGGAGCAGGGCAGAGCAGGAGAAGGAATGCAAAAACTACAAACTGGGAGGAAATGAAAAGTCCGGACCATGGACGTGGAGAGCCGGGTGGGGAGGAAGGCTTCAGCTGGGGGGCACCGGCATGCAGGCTCAGGGCAGCAAGACCCATACTGGACACTTCCCTTGGTGGAGAGAGGACTTGGCCTCTGCCGCTGGGCTGGGGCAGGGCTGGCAGGACAGGATGGGCCTGGGACCAGCACGTGAAGGTCTTCAGTGCCGGGACTGAGCAGGGTGGTTGTTCCGGACCTCAGTGCACGTACGTTACAGTCATCTGGGATGCTTTTCAAAATTACAGAGCTCTGGGGACTTCCCTGGCGGTCTAGTGGTTAGGACTCCACACTTTCACTGCCGAGGTGGGCAAAGGTTCAGCCTCTGGTTGGGGAACTAAGATCCTATAAGCCACGTAGTGAGGCCGAAGAAAACAACAACCAAAAACAAAAAACCCCAGAGCTCTGACCCTGCCTCTGAGAATCCCCATCTGTGCATCCTCAGTGAGGCTCGGCCCTGTTTTCAGACTTCTTCCCAGGTGATTGTAATGTGCCAGCAGCTTCAGCTAATTCCCCCATGTGGGACTGAGCCAGCGTGGAGACACTTTGAGATAAAGAGGGCCATAGGGAAATGGCCAGCCCTAGTATTGGAAGGGCCACGATTGCGGTAAACTCTGAAGGAATTTGTTGGCTTTCCTTAGGACAGCAATTCTTATAACATTTATCAAAATGAAAATCTTGATAAATTCTGCAGGTTTATAGCTCCCCAGAGGCTGGAGATAAACATCATTTGGCAGCAGAAACACACTTTATTTATTTATTTATTTGTGGTGGTGCAGATAATTTAGCAAATACTAGATACCAAGTTTCATATACTCTTCTGGCATTCCAATGCACTACATCCTAGAATGCAGAGAAATAGTGTGTGGATGTGCTGAGTCACTTCAGTTGTGTCTGACTCTTTGTGACCCCATGGATGATAGCACACCAGGTTCCTCTGTCCATGGGATTCTGCAGGCAAGAATACTGGAGCGGGTTGCCATTTTCTCCTCCAGGGGATCTTCCCCACCCAGGGATTGAACCCACATGTCCTGCATTGGCAGGTGGATGCTTTACCTCTGAACCACCTGGGAAGCCCACAGAGAAACACAGTCAAGGTCTGTTGTTCCTGATGCCCCCTGGAAGAAGGAGTTCCAGGGACCCTGCTGGGTGTCTTTGCCCTCTCATTCTGAATTTCCAGGATGTTCTGGAAAGATGTGGTTTTGTGAGCTCAGCGTTTATTTCTTGCACTGGGAAACTACTTCTATCCATTATGTGCACTTTAGATAGGTTGTCAGCAACAACTGTTAACCCCACCTTGGCCTGTAGAGACACAATCCAGGACAAGCCAACTATAGTAACACAGTCACTGAAAATGGTGATTGGTTTAAGAGGGAGGCTTGGAATTCAAAAAGGGCCAATCACCATCGTTCTGAGGGAGCAGTTATGATATGGATAATGGTAAAGTTCTTTTCTGAAGCTAGAGAGTGTGGGTCTGGGTTTATCAGTTGCCATTGTTCCCACACTGTGTGGATAAAGAAGCCTGCGGACGAGGTCGAGAAGGAGGGAGGCAGAGAGAGAGAGTGAGAGAAAAAGAGAGACAGAGATTGAGCAAGAGACAGAGTTCTGCCAGCAGTGTGCTTGGTCCCAGGCCTCCAGGCTCTGGAACTTTCCCTCCTGTTAGCTCCCCCTGCACCCTTCTAGGGTTAAGCTTTTTGGAGCTGGGCTCCGGCTCTTGCAACCAGAGCATCTTGACTAGGACAGATGACTTCTCAGTTCCTCACGGAGCTCAGGGGACGGTGGAGTGGTGGGGGATGCACCGGAGGGTGAGGCAGGCGTGGTCAAAGAGCTTGTGAGGCAGCTGCCCCTGGGACGCCCAGGTGTCCGTCTCGGGGTCGTAGCAGTCGAAGGAGGCCGAGTCCTCGATGCTGCAGTCCGTGGTCAGCCGCCGCCCGCCCGTCACGTAGAGCTTGTTTCCCATCACCGTGGCCCCGTGGTGCATCCTCCGGTCTTTCATGTCCGCGCATTTGACAAATTTGTTGGACTGAGGGTCATAAGCAAGGATCCTCCTCGTGTAACCTGAAGACCAAATGGCATATCGAGAAGGTCAGCGATGTTTAGTTGGGACTGGAGGTGGGCGGTCCGGGGACCTGTCTGATCTCTGCCATCGCCTAACCCTGAGGCTGTACTTTGAACTAAAGCATGGAATATTTCATTAAGCTGGGGTCTGGACCTGGATCTATCTGACTCGAGTCTCTGCAATTTTTTAAATTTTATTTTTAGTCACGCTGCATGGTATGTGAGATTTTAGTTCCCCAACCAGGGATCGAGCTTGTGCCCTCTGCAGTGGAAGTGTGGGGTCTTAACCACTGGATGCCAGGAAAGTCCCAAGTCTCTGCATCTTAACTCAAAGTGAAGGCAGCACACATGTCATTCTTGAGAACGGAGTTTCCAGGGGCCTCTCAGCTTATTAGCTTTTTCATCTTTCACATATGCTCATTCAAGAGCCTTAACAATTCTAAGAAGGAGCTTTGGGAACTCAGAAAATGGGTCCCACAACAGCCTTATCTAGTGGGTACTTTTAGGACCCCCATTTTACAGATCAGCAAACATAAGCACAAAGAGATTAAAAACATGTCTAAGAGCATACAGATAATTAGTGGCAGAGTCAGGGTTTGAACCCAGGTCTATCTGTCCCCCCGACCCCAACCAGCCCTCTTAACTGTAACACCCTGCAATTGCAGAGAAATTATCCCTTAGCAGCTAGTTTTATTTACAATAGCATTTTTTTTTTTTTTTAGTTTTTGCCCTGGGTCTGGGATAGTGCTAAGTGGTTTAGATAGGTGAGCACATTTTATGATCACAACTCTGTGAAATAGGTATTACATTATTTCATTCCTTTTTTGCAGATAAAGACAGGGAGAGACTTCTGGATGAGAAAATAGCTTTGTCAAGTCGTCTACACTCCCCTAGCTGGATGGGTGCTTTTATTTTATTTCCTTATTTTTTAAATCTAATTTTTATTTTATATTTGGGGTATAGTTGACTTACAATGTTTTTTTACTTGCAGGTGTACAGCAAAGTGGTTCAGTTATGTGCTTTTAAAAAGGCTGTCTTATAGGACAACAACTGTCTATCAGCGACCCTTTTACCCAGGAAAGATGCCAGTTCATGTCTGGCCTCATGATCCTCCATTCAAACTTACCTCCCACAATGACAATCCTCTCCCCAAGCACCACGGCAGGGGCACACACATTCTTGATCATTCTCGTCTCCATTTTGAACCATGTGTTTCTGGAAATGTGATAAACCTGAGGGAGAAATAAAACCATGGCACTGCACTTTAAAGTGATATGTTTTTAAGAAGTAGAAGTAGTAGTTAAGAGGGTAGAAGAGCAGTGATTTCTCTTTCTTTGCATTTTTTCTCCGGTTCTGAAAATATAGGTATCTTACCATCAATAAACAAAATATAATTATATAACAGAATGAAGAAACTGTTATCAGAAATTGGTCTTTATGTGGCCCATGAGATCAGGGCTGTGCTTCTGTGGAATGGACTGAGAGTTATGCATTTGAGTTGATAGTATGTGTTTGCTTACCTTGCTTGGAACATTTCTTTCTTTTCAATGAGAAATGGAGCAACTTGGACTTGCATAAAACCAATGATCTTTGAATCATTTTTATTTCTGGCTCATGTTTAGATTTCAACATGTTCCAGTCTATCTGAGAGGGTCTTAGGGCCAAGAATAAATTTGGGTCTAAATGAGGAAGGCTTTTGAACAGGTCATGCCTGAAAGTCATTAGAATTCTAGAAAAAAAAAAAAAGGAAGCATGAGAAAAGGAAGAAAGAGGAAAGAGATGGGGGCAGGATTTCTCAGCCTTGGTCTGAAATAGAGCAGCAAATCACGATTCTCAGACGTGTGTGTACGTGCTCAGTCACTTCAGTTGTGTCTGACTCTTCGTGCCCTCGTGGACTGTAGCCTGCCAGGCTCCTCTGTCCATGGGATTCTCCAGGCAAGAATACTGGAGTGGGTTGCCATTTTCTCCTCCAGGGGATCTTCCCGACCCAGGGATCAAGCCCACGTCTCCTCGGTCTTCTGCATCACAAGTGGACTCTTTACTGCTGAACCACTGGGGAAGCCTTCCCAGACATGTGCTCCTATTAAATCCCTCAGTTTAAAGTTTAAATATCAAATGTAAGTTAGTTCATGAGAGATATGGGATGGACTTCATGTAAGAAAAGCAGGAACAAAAACTTTCCAATATTCTTCACGGAAAATTCTTTCTGTGTGAATTATAATTGCCGCCATATTCGGTTCAGTTCAGTTGCTCAGTCTTGTCTGACTCTTTGCAATCCCCTGGAGTGCAGCATGCCAGGCCTCCCGTCCATCACCTACTTCTGGAGTTTACCCAAACTCATATCCGTCGAGTCAGTGATGCCATCCAACCATCTCATCTGTCGTCCCCTTCTCCTCCTTCCCTCAATCTTTCCCAGCATCAGGGTCTTTTCATATGAGTCTGTTCTTCGCATCAGGTGGCCAAAGTATTGGAGTTTCAGCTTCAACATCAGTCCTTCCAATGAATATTCATGACTGATTTCCTTTAGGATGGACTGGTTTAATCTCCTTGCAGTCCAAGGGACTCTCAAGAGTCTTCTCCAACACCACAGTTCAAAAGCATCAATTCTTCGGTGCTCAGCTTTCTTTATGGTCCAACTCTCACATCCATACATGACTACTGGAAAAACCATAGCCTTGAGTAGACAGACTTTTGTTGGCAAAGTAATATCTCTGCTTTTCAATATTAAAGGCCTTATATTTTATCATTTTACCAAATTTGATCTTCACAACCATCCTATGATGTGGATACCACTACTTCCCTCCATTTTTCAGATTAGACCATTGAGGCTGAGAGAGGTTAAGTAACATGCCCAAGGTCATACAGCTAGACTGAGTGGAAAAGCCCAGAGTCCATGCTTTTATTCACCACACTCATGGCTCTGCTTGGGGTCATGGAGGTATGGCTTTTCTTTTCTTTTTAAAAGATTTTTAAAAATCGAGTACTACTCTAATTTGCATTTATTACAGTGTTAGTAGTGTTTAAAGATATCTGGTGCTTAGTCGAGCTTTCCTGGTAGCTCAGCTGGTAAAGAATCCTAGTGTTTAAAGATGTTTGGTAACTGTTTGCATTTTTGGCCACACCATGCAAAGCATATTGGATCTTAGTTCCTCAACCATGGCTTGAACACATGCCCCCTGCAATGGAAGCTCAGAGTCACTGGACCACCAGAGAAGTCCTTTTTGTAGGTTTTTAAAAATCGAAGTATAGTTGATTTACAATATTGTGTTAGTTCCAGGTATTGTTGGTTATCTATTTTATATATAGTAGTGTATATATGTTAATCCCAATCTCCTAATTTATTTGCCTGCCACCCCAGCTTTCTCCTTTGGTAATCGTAAGTTTGTTTTCTATGTTTTTGTATTGTAAATATGTTCATTTGTATCTCTCTCTCTTTTTTTAAAGATTCCCCATATAAGTGATATTATATCTGACTTACTTCACTTAGTATGATAACCTCTAGGTCCATCCATGTTACACAAATGGCATTATTTCATTCTTTTTTATGGCTGAGTAATATTCCATTGTATATATGTACCACATGTTTATTCATTTGCTGATGAACATTTAGGTTGCTTCCATGTCTTGACTATTGCAAATAGTGCTGCAATGAGTATTGGAGTCATGTATCTTTCTGAATTACGATTTTCTCCAGATATATGTCCACAAGTGGGATTGCAGGATTGTATGATAACACTATTTCCATTTTTTAAGGAACTTCCATACTGTTCTCCATGGGAATCCTTGGTGGCACATCAGTAAAGAATCTGCCTGCAGTGCAGGAGATATGCCTTTGATCTCTGGGTCAGAAAGATCCCATGGAGAAGGAAATGGCAACCTACAGGGTCGCAAGACTTGGACTTGACTTGGCAACGAAACCACTGCCGCCTCCACCACCGTCATACTGTTCTCCGTAGTGGCTGCCCCAACAGTGCAGGAGGGTTCCTTTTTCTCCTGTGTGGCTCTTCTTGATGGAGACTTTCAAGACTGAAGCTCTCTTGTGGTCTCTGTCAGTTCTCAAAGTTGGTGAAGCATAGAAGAGGCCACAACTAGAGACAGGTTCAACCACAATGGCTGGCAAGCCTTGTGTTTTAAACCATCTGCAAATATGCAGGTGACACTCTGAAAAATGAGATCCTTGGAGGAAAGCAAACACTGATTGCATTTTACTTGAGTAACTGCCTCCTGGCTTGCTCTTCTTTATCAGTTTTGAGGATGGTTTCAAAAATAGATTAAACATTTGCTCACAATTCTCATGATACCCTCAGAGAGGCTGAGGCAAGGACAACAGAGGATGGTTTGTGACCCTTATGATAACACTATTTCCATTTTTTAAGGAACTTCCGTACTGTTCTCCATGGGAATCCTTGGTGGCACATCAGTAAAGAATCTGCCTGCAGTGCAGGAGATATGCCTTTGATCTCTGGGTCAGAAAGATCCCATGGAGAAGGAAATGGCAACCTACAGGGTCGCAAGACTTGGACTTGACTTGGCAACGAAACCACTGCCGCCTCCACCACCGTCATACTGTTCTCCGTAGTGGCTGCCCCAACAGTGCAGGAGGGTTCCTTTTTCTCCTGTGTGGCTCTTCTTGATGGAGACTTTCAAGACTGAAGCTCTCTTGTGGTCTCTGTCAGTTCTCAAAGTTGGTGAAGCATAGAAGAGGCCACAACTAGAGACAGGTTCAACCACAATGGCTGGCAAGCCTTGTGTTTTAAACCATCTGCAAATATGCAGGTGACACTCTGAAAAATGAGATCCTTGGAGGAAAGCAAACACTGATTGCATTTTACTTGAGTAACTGCCTCCTGGCTTGCTCTTCTTTATCAGTTTTGAGGATGGTTTCAAAAATAGATTAAACATTTGCTCACAATTCTCATGATACCCTCAGAGAGGCTGAGGCAAGGACAACAGAGGATGGTTTGTGACCCTAGAGGAAGTGATACTTTGTTCCGGTAGAGGGTTTGCCTAATGCCCTCCAGCAGTAGAAGTGGAAAGAAGACCAGGTAGAAAGGCACGTCTACATACACAATTTGCACAGTAACCCTCCACTCCCCTGCCCAACCCCACCCCCAACTCCCTGCCCTGGCCTCGCCGTGGCAGTTTAGTCCTTTAAAAGAATGCTTGCGTGCAGGTAAACCATCTGATGAAGTAGTCTTTGTCCCCGTATCTGAAAACCCAACCTTCCCCTTCAAATAACCCAAGCATTCATCCTGAACTATATATCTGAATGAGTACAATTTCCATGACAAAGCTAAATGCTAAGTAAATAAGAAGAGCTTCCAAACTGACACTTTTCCTGTTTTCCCCTTCTCTGGACTGCAGGGTGAAAGGGTCACTCGCATGTTAGTGTTTTGGGTTTTGGTTTTCAGTTTTTTAAGATTCTTATTTGACTGTCTTGTGCATTTCTGGATGAAGTAGCTTATAAACTCTTTTGAGCTTTGCATTTATTCTTAATAATTGATAACAATTTTGTAATGTGAACATCATCAACATATTTGTTGACTTAATTTTGAAAAATAGTGTTGTTTTTTTTAAATAGGAGGGGCTCTAGCTTTTCATAGAAACACTTTATTATAAATCTGAGTGGTATGGCCAGAGTTTGGAGGGGCGCAGAATGTGTCTCTCTTGGCTCAAGTATACAAGTGAAATCTGGAACAGGCTTAGAGTCTGCCTAGATGGTCAGGGAGGAGTGGGAAATATGGGCTGGAGAAGTGATGGGAAGAGAAAAACAAGGAAAGGATTGAATAGAAATGATCACTTTTCTGTGTCGTCACTGGCACCAACTTAGTCCAAGCTGCCATCATCCTGGGCCTTGCCTGGGCCTCTAGAAAGGTCTGCCAGTTCTCCTTCCTTTGTCTTCTCAGGCCTCCTCCAGTTCCTTCTCCATGAAGCATCCAAGTGAAGTGAAAGTCTCTCCGTCGTGCCCAACTCTTTGCAACCGCATGGGCTATACAGTCCATGGAATTCTCCAGGCCAGAATACTGGAGTTGGTAGCCTTTCCCTTCTCCAGGGGATCTTCCCAATCCAGGGATCAAACCCAGATCTCCCACATTGCAGGCGGATTCTTTACCAGGTGAGCCACTAGGAAGCCCATGAAGCATCCAAAGGAAATTCTAAAAATGCGAATTCAACTACTTCACCTACCCTGCTACTCTCAGGATTGAACCCCAAATCCTTGACAAGGCCTGGAAAGCCAGACCAGCCTCATCAACATAAACACTCATCCCTCAAGAATGTTCTAGAATTTCTGTAGGAAGGGCTCAGTGGCAGCAATCTGGGTAGAGGGAGTTGCTCAGTACGACCTGGGAAGGGGGCTGATGGAGATTACAGGGGGACTGACCACCCCCAGCTCCGCCTTGGTGCACAACTTTTCTGCCCCTTCCTTTGTGTTACAACCATCTTGTCAAGCTTTTGGTTCCTCCAGGGGATGTGCTGCACCCCCTTTCTGCTTTAGAGTCTTCTGCCAGCTATCCCCTTACCCAGGAACACCACCCCTCCCTCAGTAGAAGAGTCTGACTCCTCCTCCTGATGCCAGACTCATCTGCTTGGAGAAGCTGCCTGCCCATCTCAGTCCACATCAGAGTCCTGTGTCTACCATGCATCCTCTTCCTCTTTTACCCTCCATCCTCACCTCCTTCTCTCTTCTCTTGCCTCTCTGCTAAAGTCCACTTAAACCAACCTCACAGAGTTCTCGCCAAAGGCCTCTGCATCCTCACACCCTCCTAGATTCCCTCCAGACTGGTTTAGTGGACCTCTTAGAGCACCCCTCTATTCAGCATCTGAATCTCAGTTCTCTCCTAAGCTCCTGGAGAGTAAGTGGGATTTACAGCTCCTGTCCGTGTCCCCAGGACACCCAGTGTAATTCCTCTAAATGAATAGAGCCGCTCTCAGGGGCCTTCTTGATCATCTTTAGGAGAGGGACTTCCCTGGTGGCCCAGTGGTTGGGACTCTGTGCTTCCAATGCAGGGGGCTTGTGTTCGATTCCCAGTTGGGGAACCAAGATCCCACAGGCCACATGCGTGACCAAAAAGTAAAAAAAATAAAATAAAGAGAGGCTTTTTATTAAAGGTGAACTACAGAGATTAGAATGTGCATAAAGTTGGAAAACACCCAATATTCTGACATTTTGATCTTTATTAATCACACTTCTCAGGGAACTTGTAAGTGAAATTGGCATCTACCTATCATTTAAGGCAGGGGTTCCACAACCTGGCTGTGCCTTAGAATCTCCTGTAAACTTTAATAACAATGAATGTCAGGATCCCACACGTGGAGATTCAGATTTTGATTCAGCAGATCTGTGGTCTGGCTCCTGGGCTTTTGGTGACAGACTGTGGACCAGGGCTTGGGAATCTTCTTCTAAGGCCTTACTGATTGGGTTAGAAGCATCTGCAATATTTAGGGCTTGGGAACCTTCTTCTAAGGCCTTACTGATTTGGGTTAGAAGCATCTGCAATATTTAGGGCTTGGGAACCTCCTTCTAAGGCCTTACTGATTGGGTTAGAAGCATCTGCAATATTTAGGGCTTGGGAACCTTCTTCTAAGGCCTTACTGATTTGGGTTAGAAGCATCTGCAGTATTTCTTTTCTGTTGTTTGGTCGCTCAGTTGTGTTCAACTCTTTGACCCCGTGGACTGTAGCCTTCTCAGTCCATGGAATTCTCCAGGCAAAAATACTGGAGTGGGTTGCCATTTCCTACCCCAGGGGATCTTTCTGACCTAGGGATTGAATTCGTGTCTCCTTCTTGGCAGGCAGATTCTTTATCACCAAGCCACCTGGGAAGCCCTGCAGAACTTCACTATCTGACATTTGATGTATTCTAACTAGATCCTTTAGATGTATCTGATGTACCTTTGTATGTATTAACCTTACACAAAAGAATTCATAAATGGATAAAATCTTGCTGAAATTAAACTTTCTTTCTTGCTTCCTCCCTCCCTTCCTCTTTTTTCCTTCCCTTGCAACTAACAAGCATGTATTATATGTATGTATGTGCATAGGTATGTGTGTATATGTGTATTCATGTATTTGTGTATGTATACATGTGTGTGCACGCACATATGTATACATGTGTGTGCATGCAGTGCACACACATATGTGAGCATATGTGTCATGTATGCATTTGTACATGTGTGTGTGCATGCATGCACTTGTGTGTAGGTGTGTGTAGACATAGTGGGAAAAACCATTTACCTGGATGCATGCATGCATACATATATGTATACGTGTGTGTGTGTGTGTGCGCACTTGTATGGTGGGAAGTACTGTTTACCTGGATAAGGCGCACAGGGTTCTGCATGATGTCTTCTCCCCCAAAAAGGTAGAGTCTCTGGTCTTTCACAGCAACCGCAGGGTGGAGGACCCCTACTGGCATGCTGGCCATCCTCTCCCAGACGTTGCCAACACTGTCATATCTCTCCATGGAGCCCATGACCTCATGCTCCTCGCCAATCCCCCCGATGGAGAAGATGAAGTTCTTGTGGGCAGCACTCCTGTGGGAGTAGCGGGCCGCCAGCATGGGCTGCCCTGGCCTCCACTGATTGAGTTTCAGGGAGAAGACGTAGACCTTGGCACTGGGCACGCTCTTCCCCACAGCCATGCCCCCCAGCATGTAGATGCTGCGGTGCAAGGAGACGGCTGAGGCCTTGTACAGGCGTGCCGGGAGTTTGGCAAGGCTCTGCCACTGGCCAGTCTGTCCGTCGTACAGCAGGACGTCCCTGGTGGTCTGCTGGTTGTCCTTCCTTCCACCCAAGAGGATGAGGAAGTCTTGGTAAGAGTTTCTTGGCGGGACGTGCCACAGAGGTTGGAGGCCCGCGGAACTAGTGGTGCTGTACAGAGAAAAGACCTGCCTCTTGGCGGTCTCCAGGATGGTCTGGCAGGGGGGCGAGGACTGGAGGAGGGCGTCGTTGGCGATGAAGTGGTGGAAGAAGGCCGGGTGGACGTACTGCAGCCTGACCTGCTTGAACAGTTCCTGCACGTATCGCTTCCGGGTCTGGAGGTCATGCTTGATCCAAACCATGAGGGCCTCGAACACCTTCTCCTCCTCCCCACACAGCCCATCATCCCCCAGGTAGTCTCTCAGTTCCAAGGCACAGAGCTCCTTCATGTCAGCCGACGCGGCCACCTCTGGGAAATATGTCAGGGCCACCTCCCTGGCTTTCTTCCGGAGGGTCTCACAGCTGAAGATTTCAGAGAGTCTGGTCATGCCCAAGCAGTTGCTGGGGGTCAACTGGCTCTGGAGGAAGGAGGAGCAGGCCTCGAGCAGCTTGGGGTACTGCAGCATGGACGCGGCCTCCATCAGGGGCAGGACACTTTCCACAGTGATGTGCGCCTCACCCGTGTACACGTACAGGACGATTTGCTCCAGAGTCGAGGCATTGATGCCTTTCAGCTGGACCTTGGCCTCTCGGCTCTCCCGGAAGTTGCTGCAGAACATGGCCCTGAAGTAGGGGCTGCTGGAGGCCAGCACGCTGCGGTGGCAGGGGACCTCCCAGGCCCCGGCGCAGATGCTCACGTCGGTCAGGATCCGATTTTGCCTCAAGTCGTTGAGCTGCCTCAGCAAGTCAGAGGAGAAGTCATGGTCTTTGAAGAGGAGCCCCTCTGATGACTCCGTGTCCATCCTGCAAAGATGGGGAGAAGTCCCAAGAGGGAGGTCGTCCTGGAGGGTTAAGCTGTGGCGGCTCCGAGACTTAGAGTACATCTATCTGTCCATTCACTAAGTTCTTTGTGGGTACCACCAAGAATACTGCTTAGTGAAGACTGGAAAATGGGACCACCTAATGTATGGGCCTCACAGCGAAAATCTCTCTATTCAGTTACGATTATTCTCAAAGGCAACAGAGAAATAGCATCTGCAGACAATCTGAAAATAGAAAAGAAAAGAAAAAAAATTTTAAAGAGAGAGAGAAGGTGGTTGGGTAAGTTGGGAGAGTTGAAGGTGGTAAGTGGTCACAGGGGCTGAAACGTTAGCTTGAAGCAAAATGACAGTCTGTACATTTGAAGCAGAAGTCTGTGAACCTTTCTCTGGATTCTCAGCCTATCTCTCACTTAGTAAACTCATCCAAACATGAATGTTAGTCATTCCCCACGGATGTCATGCTGGGGGCGTGGCCTCTGGTATCGAGACAGAAATGAGGGATGGAAATGGATCTTTGCAATGTTTTGTTTTTATTTTTAAACATGACCTCACTGAGTCTTGTGGGTTTTGTTTTTAAAATGAGATAAATAGAAAGCAGAGACCAGACGGTACCCTGGTCAGGGTTTATTGGATGACATCTGGCCACCCGTCCACCTGCAGAAGAATTAAACGTTAGAGCTATTTACCTCGTTTTCCTGCAGTGAAAACCACCGATACCTGCCGCGGCTGGTCCCTCCGGAGACTTTCCACCTCTGGCTCCAAGTGAAACCATAAACCCAGGCCTTTCCTTAACCTGGCAAATAATTTGTCCTGGGAGAATTCTGGATTTGTTTATGCTGAAGGCGCTTTCACAGTTTTCTAGAGCTTTGTGAAAGAACTGCTGGGCAGAGAGACCGTGTATACATTCCAGGGCTAAGAATAGTTGCGTATGTACTTTCCACTGTTATGACATGTGACTTTCCATTTGCCTTTTGCAGCAACCCGAGGGCCTGTGGGGCCGGCGCATGCCCACATGCCTTGTTTCCTTGGCAAATGTTTACATGTGCAGAAATAGATTTGGAAGAACAGCTTCTCTTAGACAAGACTTTGCTGCCCACTTGGACACATCCCGAGTCCCTTGTCCTAAAAGTGCCTGGGAATTCTAGATGTCTGTAAACAGGTTGCTGTGACCTGGGAAAAGTCACTGAAGATAGTTCTGGGTGAGTTTAAGGTAGCAGATGGTCACAGGGAAGCCAGAACATGGGGGCCCAAGGGCATTGCTCAGTTGGTCTCTATTTCCTACCGTCTGCGGGCAGGATTGTTGGAGAAGGGCTGTGAGTTCCTCCTCCAAGCTCCAAGGTGATGGGTCTCAGTGATGAAAATTGTTTTAGATAATTGTGGAGCACCCCCAGGGTTTCCAGACTTGGGGAAGATCAAAGCATCATGGATCCTCTTTATCACAGGGGCTTCTGTTTTAAAGTGGCCAGGGCAGTACTCTTGTGGGTCACACCTGCTTCTCACCAGAGCCCTGCTGATTGTTCTTCAGTTCATTAAAAAAAAAAAAAATAGTTCAGGCTTGCTTTTCTGTTTTATTTTTCCAATTTTTCCCATCAGAGAGGCTTGAGCTAGAGGAAGGAGGCAAACTGTGTTGCTCCAGGAGCAGAGTGTGGGCAGGAGAGAGAGAGAGAGAGAGAGAGAGAGAGAGAGAGAGGATGAAAGGAAGGAGGAGAAAGAGAAGGGGGAGGAAGAAGAGAAGGAGAATGCTGATGGTGATGGAGTAGGATGCAATCTCCAAATATAAGAACTAGAGCCATGCTGGAGGGCTGTAGAGCCACCAGGGCGAGTTAAAGGGACCCTGAATCTATCTTGCTTCTGCGTCCAGGGAGGTCCTGATTAAGGGTGCCAGCAGTGAATGATGGCAGGGAAGCCTGGCTTTCTCTCCTTCTCAAGTCTTGCTGGGATTATTGCAATAGTTGCTCCCAACCCTTGCTCCTTGTCTCTCCCTCCAGGACATCCACCCTGTCACCACCACCGTCACCCCCAAGAAGCCAAATCAGAATCTGCCCATCCCTCAGCATCATGCCCTTCAATGGTTCCCACCGCCCTGTCTGCAGGATGAAGTCCAGACTCTAGCAGGAATCAAACTGGCCTCCCACCTTCCTCCAGAACCATCTCCTGCCACTTCCCTGTCCCACTTATGTTTTTCACCCTGGTTCCCTCAGACAACTTGCAGATCCTTGTAGGTGTCTGGTCCCTGTTGGGGAAGTGGCAGGGGCTTGTCTCACATAGCTGCACATCACAGAGTAGAGAATGCCCAGAAGAGTCTAGAAAATCAAGATCAGGAAAGCATATCCATCACAGGTCACTGGGGACAGGTGCCTAGAGGTCAGAATTAGGAGCAGAAGATCTGAGCCAAGGGCAGTCAGAGACCCTGGGAGGTAGAAGCAGGGGGCTGGAGAGAGCAGCTGTCAGAGCTGGTGGCTCTTTTTGCACTTCTGCCAATGAAGAAACTGCCTGCCAATGCAGGAGATGCAAGAGAGACGGGTTCGATCCCTGGATCAGTAAGATTCCCTGGAAGAGGAAATGGCAACAAGTTCTAGTACTCTTGCCTGAAAAATTCCATAGACAGAGGAGCCTACAGTCCATGGGGTTGCAAAGAGTGGAACATAACTGAATGACTGAGCACACTCGCACTTCCGAGCTACGCTGGGGATATAAGAATGAGTAACCAAATTTTAAGGGCCTGAGGTCCTTCTATTTGTGCTTCTGGGCCTTTGCACATGCTCTTCCCTTTGCCATCCTTTCCATTTTCACTTTTGAACTCCTATTCATCCTTCAAAACCTTGTGTGTATATCAGCATCTCCAAAAGTCTTCCTTGACCCTCTGAGTACCCAGTCCTCCTCTGTGCTGTTTCCATGCCCTCTACTCACTTCCAACAGTACATGCCTCATACCCTCATTGCAATTATGTTTGTCTGTCTGTGTCCCTTTTGTTAGAATGGAAGTGTCTGGACAGCAAGAACCTTAATTGTCTCTCCATCTGCAGTGTCTAGCACAGTGCCTGGCACACTGTGGCCGATTTATATATAGTTCCTGAATTGAGCATGACAAAGGGGAGGCTGGGGAGACAGAGCAAGTTCTGCTGGGTGCCCTTCATGCCCCCTCTTTGCCACATAGGTTTAGCTGGGCAGCTGTGTTCAACGCTTCCCTGATGGCTCAGTGAGTAAAGAATCCGCCTGCAATGCAGGAGACACAAGAGATGCGAGTTCAATCCCTGGGTTGGGAAGAGCCCCTGGAAAAGGAAATGGCAACTCACTCCAGTATTCTTGCCTGAAAAACCCCGTGGACTGAAGAGCCTGGTGGGCTTCAGTCCAAAGGGTCTGACTGAGCAACAGAACGCGTGCATGCACAGCTTGGTACATGCCCATTAGAACACAATGTAAACAGTGCTCTGGAGCAGTCCTGGATGTTCCTTGTTTTAATCAAATTCAATAACATGGTGAAGTAAAAAGGAAAATGAATGCTTTATACCACAGAGCAAGAGTTAAGTTCAAGTTTGGGAACTGAACTGTGAAGTCTTCCCAACTCCAGACCTAGTGCTTTCGTCTTTGGCCTTGCAGTCAGCACAAGGAAATCAATAATCTCCTTATTGCTCTGAGGTTCCTGTATTATTTCTCTTCCAGACAGTGGGCAAGCTAAGATTTGGTGTGAGGGCAATAGGTAGGGATTTCTGGGAGTGAACCAACATGGCGGCACCCATTGGTAGGAATCCTGGTGTGTCCCCTACATTCTCTAACTAATTAGACCTTCTGGGATCCAGCCCTGTCACGTGTTCAGGTGAGCCCTGGTGTGCAGCGTCAATGTCTGACCAACTTTAATAAATCTTTTGGATTCTAAAGTTTTAGAAAAAACAAGCCCCCTTCTGTTGGCCTACCTATGAGGAAAATTGCTTTTGCTTAGTGACTTTAGTTATGTCCAGCTCTTTGGGACCC
Source organism: Cephalophus harveyi (assembly GCA_006410635.1). Lineage (NCBI taxonomy): Eukaryota > Metazoa > Chordata > Mammalia > Artiodactyla > Bovidae > Cephalophus > Cephalophus harveyi. Next base: position 177,738 of record SJYT01040710.1, on the reverse strand, counting down.
CATGGACTGTAGCCCCCCAGGCTCCTCTGGCCATGGAATTCTCTAGGCAAGAATACTGGAGTAGGTTACCATGCCGTCCTCCAGGGGATCTTCCCCACCCAGGTATCAAACCCTCGTGTCCTGCATTGGGGGTGGATTCTTTTATTGCTGAGCCACTGGGGAAGCCTACTAGGAGAATTCCACATTAAACATTCGGAAAAGACACAAACAGAGTCTTGGTGTTTACCTCCTAGCAGGCATACACGTATAACATTAAACCCAACCCCAAATGTGTATCTGCTGCCCCCACCCCCATGTAACCCCATTGGCTAATTTCAATTCATGAATCTATTTGTATCCAATAGTCTTACGCTCTTTGTCTTAACTTTATTTCCTGACCTTTCCTGAGAGATGTCTTAGTTTAGGGTCTGAACATATGGGAACTTAAGATAAATGAGCACATTCACCTCCTTGCCTCTCCTTGTGATGAAAATCGGTGTCATAAGAAGTCAAAAATCAGGCTTCAAAGGCATGAAGACTCAGGAGAATCTTCACATCTTCTCTTGGCATCTATGTGGTCTTGGGCAGGTAGCTTATTCTTAACTGAAGTATAATTAATTTATGATATCATATTAATTTACTGCATAGTGATTCAGTATTTTTACAGATTGTACTCCATTTAAAGTTACGATAATTGCTATAATTCCTTGTGCGGTACAGTATGTCCGTGTTGCTCACTTATCTGATACAGAGCAGTTTGGATCTCTTTATCCCATACCCCTAATTTGCCCCTCCCCTTCTTCTTTGGTAACTACGCTTCCAGCCTCAATTTCTCCATCTGTTAAATGGGGATAACTTGATCACAGAGAAGTTATGTATGGGAAGCATCTAGTAAAGTGCCTGGCACAGTGTAGGTTCACAGGAAATTGTGGTTAGTATTATTCTATTACTTTGAAAATAATTTCATGAGATCCCAATATTTCCTGTACTCAGTTTTCAGCATCTAATTTAGTCTCCTGCTCACTGTGGCTGTTTCCTTTGCCCTGAGCGAGTGCCACGTTCCCTATTATGTAGTCAGCTTTCAGGAGTCCTGGATTCCAATCCAGGCTCTGCCAGGGTCAGACTGTATGTTTTTAGACCAGTCACGTAGCCTCTTTGGCTTTGTCTCTTGCCCAAGAAGGTATAGGTGGGTAACTTCGGAATCCTGCCTCTCTCAGCTCACCTTGTGGCTTGTGCTGCCAGGGAAGGGACTGCCAGGACCTGAGCCTCAGCAAAGGGGGCTTGTCAGAGCTTCTGCACATCTCTGGCCTGAGGCTGAGGCTCTGGCCTCCACACTGGTCAAGCTGCCAGCTGGTACTGTTTATTATTTTGTCCGTTGAAGAAAGTTCAGAAAGCTTTCCACTTCCCCGTGTTTTGCATCGCTATCACTTGGATTCAGGAGGTCTCTGCTTGTTTCCTGTCCAGAGCTGGGCCTGGATTCTCGTGGAAGGGCAGTGCTTCTGGCTCAGGTCTGACAACTACAGGCAAGGAAGTCACAAAATACGTTCTGCCACACGTGGCCAGTCTTCCTAACACCCTTCAAGACAAGGAAGGTGTTACCCTGACGCTAACCAGGGAACCGTGGCTGGGGCAGTTTCCAGGACCTGTGTTTCAAGAAGGGACATATGTACACTTGAAGGCCTAGGGACAGCTCCTTGATGCCTGGAAGACTGTTCTCTGTTGAAATCGGAGTATCTCCAGCTTCCTCACTCTGTGGGTGCTGGAGAAAAGTGAGGAGCAGACAAATGAGGTTTCAGTGATCTGGATCAGCCAAAACTGTAAGAAGGAACTTGCCTCTTGCGATGTGGTTTTTAAACTTTTCTGTGTCTGTGAGTGCCTGGCTATCAGCCTCTGTACCTATCTGACTGGGTATGTTTTTTTGACCAGCTTGTGGAAAGCTGAACATGGACTTTGTGCTGCAGTGGCTAAAAGGCACCCTGCTTCTTGATTCTGCAGTTGCCATGACAACCATCCTCTGAGAGCTACAAGCCCAGCTACTTTTACTAGGCCAGTAGTGCAAATGACTGCATTCCCAACTATTCCTCCATCCTGTCCCACTGCCAGGAAATATTTTATACTTTCTTTCCCCTGGGGAGGGCAAGGGGGAGAAAGGGCCGACAGAGATGACGTCAAGACTGCTAGGGGATTGTTGGTATATAACCTGGCTGTCTGGTCCCACTTCTCCCCACAAACTCAAGTCTGACCTCATATATCATTTATGCCACAGGTCAGCTTTCTGGGCTCTAAATCAAATCAGGAATAAAAAAACAGTATGATCAAAGATACATTCTTACTCTCCCATTTTAACACTGTGAGTCACAAAAAATAATACACTGCCTTGGTGTTTCTGTTTCCTAGGGTGGGTGCTCCCTGATGGGGAGATAGGAATTTAGGCAGGAGCATCATTCTTTCTAGGCCACTGAGGCTTAGTTTACCCACCCAAACCTTCTTGGCCAAGTGACAAAGCACAGAGCCCGTCCCAGGCAGAGCCTGGATTGGAATCCAAGACTCCTGAAGTTTGGCAATTTGCAGCTGTGGTACAGAAGGTGGATGACCTACAGACGAAGGTCTATAGGGAGGGTAAATTTTAATCCTTTAAAAGTAGGAGTGATTAGAATCCCCAGGGGAAATGTGAATTGCACAAAGTAGGAGAAGGCGACAACAGAGGACAAGGTGCTTGGAGGGCATCTCGGACTCAATGGACATGAGTCTGAGCAAGCTCCGGGAGATGGTGAAGGAGAGGGAAGACTGCAACCATGGGGTTGCAAAGAGTCGGACAAGACTGACTGAACAACAGCAAAGGGTCTAATTAACTAAAGGTCCATCCAGCTGTCTATCCTATCATCCATCCATTCATCCATCCTCTATTCATCCCTGGACCACTAGGGAAGTTCCTTTTAATTCTATGTTTGATTACTGCTTCTACTGAAGTCTTGTTTCTTCATGAACAACACTGATATATTTCTTTAACTTGGCCTCCTCGTTTAAATGATTATCTCTTGTAAAATATTTACTTGCTTGTCCTTGCATTCTAGAATACCAACCCAAATTTACTTTTTATACCATTGGTGTATTATTCCATATGATTAGTTTTCCTCTTTGATGCTTCTAGTGCAGAACTGAAATATGTTCCTGCATTTTTATCCCTCCAAAATAATCCCATAGCTCTTCCAGCTCTCTTTCTGTCTCAGTCTGATCATTGTGGACTTCTGCCTATTTTACAGAAGGAATGGCATTTTTCTTTCTATTGATGCCGAAGGTTTTGAAAAGGTTTCTTCTGGACATACTCTTGAGTCTTCAGAGTGGTGTTCTCTTTTCTTGTCCTGCAATATGTTTTCAGTCTGTCTCTTTTCTTTATGTATTCATCTTTGAATGAGAAGATTTATCCAGATCCAGTGATGGGGCAACTAACAGACTATATAGCTTGCCTTTGGAACTGTTAACTATCCCCTTGGGTGCTACTTGAATATCCTTCTTACTTCTACAGTTGGAAGGATGGCTGATTATTCTTCCCACTTCCTAGCTCCATTCCCAGAGTTTAGTGACATCCAGGAAGTTTGACCCTGCTGGACTGAGAAGTGATTTTCTTCTATCTGCAATGTATCTGTGAGTCTATAACCCCAACTCTAACAAATGCCTCCAACAGACTTTTCTGGTCTCCCTCCATGGCTTTCAAAACTTTATGCCGACTGCACTCCATTTTTGGGATTCAAAGGGTCCATGGCAGGACCATCTTCCACATCCTGTCCTATTGGTTGCTTGAGAGTTGCAGTCTGTAAAAGGATAAGGATAGCTTTTGTGGGATGTGTGTGTTGTGAATAAAATTGAACTCTGGCTGCCTCAAAAGATATCACTTGTGTGATAGTGGATAACTGGTCAGTTTTTTAAAATTTATTTGTTCATTTTCTTTTTGGCCACATAGAGTCTTTGTTGCTGCATGTGGGCTTTCTCTAGTTGCGGTGCATGGGCTTCTCATTGCAGCGGTTTCTCTTATTGAGGAGCAAGGGCTCTAGGGCGCTGGGACTCAGTGGCGGCTTAGTGGCCCCACTGCATGTGGAATCCTCCCAGACCAGGGTTTGAACCTATGCACCTGCACTGGCAGGTGGATTCTTCCCTGCTGGACCACGAGGGAAGTCCCTAGCTGGTCAGTTTTAAGGTTAGTCTAGTCTCTGGGTCTCTGAGTCAAGGAGCAGGGGTGTCAAAGAAATGAACTCTCTCCTTACTTACTTTCAGAGAATTGAATCTCCTCTCTGTCATGAGGTAAAGCATGAATAGGTCACTCACTCTTTCTCACAAGCCAACTGTATCTGTTTCTGATATTGAGTTGATTCTGATATTGGGTTGTAATCAGCCCTACCTTTCTGAGGTTGTGGTGGTGGGTGTTCCGCATTCCTTGTAAATAATTTTTGGTGGGAAATAGACACTACCAGAGGGACACTTGTATATTAGCTTTACACAATGGTTTTGAGGTTCAGTTCTCAGAATCTATGAGGCATTCAGGAGCCCTCCGGGTAAAGTCTTCCCTTGTCAGCTCTTTGCTTTATCCTACACCTGAATAATCAGAAGGTAGGGGGAAAAAAAAGAGTGAGCAAAGACAGCTGCAGTTGATTTGGTGGCTCAGACAGTAAAGCATCCACCGGCAGCACAGGAGACCCAGGTTCAATCCCTGGGTCAGGAAGATCCCCTGGAGAAGGGAATGGCTACGCGCTCCAGAATTCTTGCCTGGAGAGTCCTATGGACAGAGTAGCTGGCAGGCTACAGCCCATAGGGTCACACGGTGTCAGACACGACCGAGCGACTGAGCACAGGGTTACACAGGATTGCTAGGAAAGCATGTCCAAGTTTCCAGGGCTTTGGGTAAGGAAGAAGAAAGTATCTTCTTGTGTTTTCCATTCCAATGGGCAGGCCAGCACAGGCTGTGGAGTTTCAGACATGAGCTAGATGTCAGAGAGTCTGCTATTTAAACTTTTCATAACATCTAGTGTGTTGTTGGTTGCCCAAAGGCATTACACAATATTGGTAGTAATCATAGCAGTCAGAAACCTGCCGTTCTACCTGGGAGACACGTACATTTTCCTGTTGCCATCTCCAGAATTTTCTTCAGCACAAGTACCCGAAGGAATACTTTCTCAGTGGCTCCCAGAGAAGAACATTAGACAGTGGGGGTGGGGGTGGGCAGCCAATGACACGACCGATACTCCCAGTTGTTAGCGGGTGTTCCTCCAGAAAAGACTGTGTAAGAACATTAATGAGGGGATCTTTTCTGAAATTAGGAGAGACACCAGGGCACGCTAACTGATTAAATCGTCCCAACACAAAATGATGGAACGCCTACTGCACTTCCTTGTAAATAATTTTTGGTGGGAAATAGACACTACCAGAGGGACACTTGTATATTAGCTTTACACAATGGTTTTGAGGTTCAGTTCTCAGAATCTATGAGGCATTCAGGAGCCCTCCGGGTAAAGTCTTCCCTTGTCAGCTCTTTGCTTTATCCTACACCTGAATAATCAGAAGGTAGGGGGAAAAAAAAGAGTGAGCAAAGACAGCTGCAGTTGATTTGGTGGCTCAGACAGTAAAGCATCCACCGGCAGCACAGGAGACCCAGGTTCAATCCCTGGGTCAGGAAGATCCCCTGGAGAAGGGAATGGCTACGCGCTCCAGAATTCTTGCCTGGAGAGTCCTATGGACAGAGTAGCTGGCAGGCTACAGCCCATAGGGTCACACGGTGTCAGACACGACCGAGCGACTGAGCACAGGGTTACACAGGATTGCTAGGAAAGCATGTCCAAGTTTCCAGGGCTTTGGGTAAGGAAGAAGAAAGTATCTTCTTGTGTTTTCCATTCCAATGGGCAGGCCAGCACAGGCTGTGGAGTTTCAGACATGAGCTAGATGTCAGAGAGTCTGCTATTTAAACTTTTCATAACATCTAGTGTGTTGTTGGTTGCCCAAAGGCATTACACAATATTGGTAGTAATCATAGCAGTCAGAAACCTGCCGTTCTACCTGGGAGACACGTACATTTTCCTGTTGCCATCTCCAGAATTTTCTTCAGCACAAGTACCCGAAGGAATACTTTCTCAGTGGCTCCCAGAGAAGAACATTAGACAGTGGGGGTGGGGGTGGGCAGCCAATGACACGACCGATACTCCCAGTTGTTAGCGGGTGTTCCTCCAGAAAAGACTGTGTAAGAACATTAATGAGGGGATCTTTTCTGAAATTAGGAGAGACACCAGGGCACGCTAACTGATTAAATCGTCCCAACACAAAATGATGGAACGCCTACTGCACACCTACTGCCTTCACTGAAGACACGCACAGATCTCATTCTTACCAGGCCACACGGGAACCCACTCTCCTCCCTGAAAAGAATTACTTACCCCAGTTAGAGCAGGCCATGAATTAGACGACATGGGGAGAACAGTGCAGGGAAGAAGGGGAAAAGATTGTTCCAGAAGATGTTTGTTGCTGTTTTTTAGTTGCCTCTGACTCTTTGTGACCCTATGGACTGCAGCCCACCAGGCTTCCTTGTCCTTCGCTATCTCCTGGAGTTTGCTCAAACTCATGTCCACATTAAGTTGGTGATGCCATCCAACCATCTCATCCTCTGCCACCTCCTTGTCCACCTGCCCTCAATATTCCCTAGCATCAGGGTCTTTCCCAATGATCCAGCTCTTCACATAAGTTGGTCAAAGTATTGGAGCTTCAGCTTCAGCATCAGTCCTTTCGATGAATCTTCAGGGTTGATTTCCTTTAGGACTGACTGGTTTGTGTGAATGATCCCTAGAAAGAATGTCCCAGCCCCATGGCTAGTTTGTCACATAGGATTGAGGGTCTGAGAAGGAGCCCTTTGGACAAATAAACAGAGCAGTGCCAAACCAGGGAGGAGGGGCTGGGGGTGAAGGTGGTGCTTTTCTTAGAACTACGAAGGGATTGCCGGGTAGAGGGGTGGCCAGGCTTGGTATTACTGCTGAAAAGGCAGAGGAAAGAGTGGTGAAGACAGATCTGTTGCCTTCCCAGCTGTGCCTGAGGTTGTCTGTGAACCTTTGAGAATCATTCCCTGGGCTTCATGCACAGTGCCCAGATGTTCTGATTTAGGCACAACGGGCCTTCCCCATTGACATTTTCCCATCCATTGTCTTCATGGGTCTTCCCAGGTCCTGGTTCTCTCCTTTCCTCCGACTCTCCACTATCTCCCCATCTCATTTTCTCCTCTTGCTCAGCCAAGTTAGTTCTATCTGCAAAACTTCTCTCCTGTTATCTCTTCTATTATCATTTCTCCTGAGGCACTTTTCTGGACTTGACTGGTTTGGCCACTGGATTCTACCCTTTGCCCCTGCTTTCCTTGGGGGCAAAGAGAGAGCAAGAGAACCTCACCTACTGCGAGGAGCGGTGTTTTCTCCTGGTGAATTTGCAGGTGGCCATTTTTCTGTTTTGCAGGAGGGTCCAGGGCAGAGTCTGTCTGCCAACTCTGTTATGTAAAGGACAAACGGCAGTCTCGGAACAGACACAGTGCTGCACTTTGCCATAGTCAGTCATCTTTGAGCACTTTACATCCTGTGTGTTCTTTACTTCTCATCATAAACCTGGCAGGCAGGTCTCCTTAAGCAGGTCTCCATAAGTATGTCCCAAATATTGCGCAAGACATGCTTATGCTAAAATACTTTCTCATGATTTGAAATTCAAATTTAAATGTGCTTCCTGTCTTTTCATTTGCTAACTCTGGCAACAGTTCATTAAGTCCAAACTGCAGAGCAGGTAATGTGACTTGCTCGGGTGCTTGATCACGTTAGCTTCTTACTCCTGGTCTTCTCTATCTCCACTATTCGAGCAGTCCAAAGAGAGAAAAAGAAAAGAAATATTATGCAAAATGAATGAATATTCTCCAGCCCTCTGCCCACGGACCATTTCATTAAACACTGTCAACTATTATCAGCAGCAACCTGGCAGCACGGAAACTCACTGGAGGGCGCAGTGATGATCTGATACTTTGGCTGAATCCCGAACCGGAGTTTTGACCTTTCTGAAAGGGACGTGGCAAAGCAGAAGCCTGGAGGCCTTGGCATCCACGGCCGTGAATAATTGCCCTGGCTTTGGCACCCACTGAATCTATGAACCAGGCTACCTCTGTTAATTCTTTCATGAGTTTTGTTTTCTTTGTTGAAAAGTTGAGAATGGGACTATTGACCTGCATTCTTCACAGGACCAGGTGATGCAGTGCAACTCAGCAGCTGGTACTGGACAGACCTGTGTTCGAATCCCAGCCCTGCCACTTACCAGCTGTGTGACCTGGGGCAAGTTACTTAATCTCTCTGTGCCTTGGCTTTCTCACCTGTAAACTGGAGATAATGTGAGTGCAAAATAGACTGAAGACTGTGAGGTCTGGAGACAAGGTTTGCTAGTGAACTCTTGCATTCAAACAAGCATTGAATTGCTAACAACCTAATCAAATCCTCCATTAAGATCATTGGTCACAGGGTATGAATGAATGCTTAGCTCTGTGTGAGGAACGACTAGGGATAGAGGGGAACAGAAAACCTTTTATGCCCAGAAAGACCAACAGTCCCATGGGAGGAGACCAGTTGTACCTAGGTGAAACAAGACAACAAAATCAAGGGTGTGATGATTCAGTGCAAATTCAGGCAGAAGGCTCAGGAGGTGTGAGTAGCGACAATCGCATCTTATGCTTTTACCCTCATTGCAGTTCACCCGGGGCATTCATAGACGTGTCAGGCGAAGTAACGGGCGGTCAGAATGTGGAGGGTCTGGACCTGGGAAGCTACTTAGAGGAGGGAGTTCTGTTAGTAGTCATAGATTTGGATTGGAAGATGGCATTTCTGATAGGATGAATCCAAAATGGGAAGGCGGGGAAGCTGGTGGCCCCCAGTGGACAGCAGAGGTGTTGAAATGGGCCTACGGAGACTGAGTCTGGGCCTTGGCACGTACCTCACCCTCACCCACACGGCTGGCTTCTCGGTGTTCAGGACTTGGCTCATATTATCCCATCACGTGTATCTTCCCTGGCCACCTGAAGTGGCTTGCAGTCCCTCACCTGTTGATGTCATATCACCCTGTTTTATTTTTTATCATACTTTATGTTTTATGGAATTATTCTATTTATTACATCTGACTGTTTATTCTGCCTCCCCTAGCAGAATGAAAGCCTCATGAGAGCAAGAACATAGAACCCATAGTGATGCTCAATGAATATTTATTGGACGAATGTACAGGCAGGTAGAAAGATGGCTCAGAATTCTAGCTTAAGGAATTGGGATTTTATAGCAAGTAATGAGGACTTCAAATAAAACCTGTATCAAGGTATGTCCTATGTCCCCAGAAGGCCCATTTTGTAACCGGAGTCAGTGAGTGGTCCTTCCTTTTCCTCTTTGCTTAAAATGTGTCTGGAGAATGATGCGAGTTTCTGGGAGTGTCCATGGGTGAAGACGGGGTGGGTTGCAGAGCCATCAATCTGCAGCTGTGTTAGGGCAGTGGTTCTCCCCCGAGCTTCCCATTAAAGCCCTGGGGAAATTAAAAAATTCCCAGTTCCCAGGCTGCACCCCTAAAATCCAGATCTCTCGGAGTAGGGCCCAGGCTCTGCACTCTATAAGCTTCCCTGGCAATTGCACTGTGCAGCCAAAGGTGGAAAACGCTGTGCTAGATCCCGCTCACGTCACTTACAAACTCAGGCAGGATCAACCAGCCTGTCTTACTCATACCAAGATGTCAAGTAGAAACCATAACTCTTCTTTTGATCTTCCTTACAGACACCCTGCCCAGAGGTGAAGTGCGGCCAGATAGCTTCTTGGGTACATTTGTGTATTTGATAACCTGTTTGGAATTAACCATACATTTCCGTCCGCTGGGGCAGGCCAGTCCTAGCTAGGACTCATATGTCCTCTGATGAAACATTATTTTGGGGACTGGTGGCTGGTAACCCCTGACCTGGCTTCTGTTCTGCTGGCCCCATTGGCTGACTCAGTTCCAGCCTCCCCTTTCTCTGCCCTTGTGGTGGCCACATGGTCCAACTTCTACTTGTCACGTCTTCAGCAACGCTGGGGGCCTGGGGTGACTTAACAGGGTTAATATTCATTTCATGTCACATGGAAGATGCCAAGCCGACGTTGCAGCAAATCTCATGTCCCTACTCTCTCCAGCTGGCCCAGGTTGAAGGTCCTGGAGAAGGCCAGGTGACCTGAGGTCTCCCTCTGGGAAAGGGACTGTTGAAACGCCTTTAAACCTTCTTGGCCTTTGAGACCTGTTTGGCTGAGTGTCGTCCCTTCCCCCATTCTCTGTGTGCCAAGATCTATGTTAATCTTTCTGGGCTGCATAGGCCATGTGACCTCTGATGAAATCAAACATCTGGGCAGTTAATCTACAGACCTGCTTCTAATTGGACTAATTGGCATGGAGTTGGTAGAGCTGTAGAGAAACCTGCTGCTCCTGTCTGGGCTCTCAGTGCCAAACAAAAGAAGCAACTGATCAGTCCTTCAGGCTGTGGATGCCCTGGAACAGTTGAAGACCCAGTATGCTCAGTAGACAATTGTCTACTTGCCTCTTTTCCTCTCCCCTTCCCCCTCTCTGCACCAACATGGGCTTCAGAATGTGATTTTCATGAATCATGTCCCTGTATCTTGTTTTGGAAACCATCAGTGACTGCTGTAAACATAGCATTGAATGACCCTGCTCTTTGGGTATCCTGAGACATATAGTACACAGTTGCTAATTGATGGACAGTCCTTCATTTAACAAGTGTATTGAATAAGCCCGTTGTGAATAGATCTTTATTGAGCACCTACTATGTGTCAGCCACTGTTCTAGTCACCAGAGATAGAGTGTGGGAGGCAGATAATGTTAATAGATAAGCAGAACAAATAACTGAGTAACTAGAGATGCAATGATTTGGGATGATGATAAGTACTACAGAGGTGGCAATGCATAGAGAAGAGGGTGGAGGAAAAGATTAGATACGAAATAATCTCCTGATCAGGGCTTCCGAAGTGGCTCAGTGGTGAAGAATCTGCTTGCAGAGCAGGAGCCACAGGAGACCTGGGTTTGATCCCTGGGTTGGAAAGATCCCTGGGGGAGGGCATGGCAACCCACTCCAGTATTCTTGCCTAGAGAATCCCATGGACAGAGGAGCCTGGTAGGCTACAGGGCACAGGGTCCCAAAGAGTCGGACACGACTGAAGCGACTTAGCATGCAAGCACGTGTGATCAGGGCCGGCAGGGCGGTGAGAGATGTAGAGAATTGCTGTGTGGGTTGGGCCTGGAAGGCTGAGGAAGATGTGGTCCTTCATCTCATGGATCTCCTGGTCTAGTTGGGGACGTGGACAAAGATAATGATGAAGAATAATACTTTAAGGGCTCTGATGGAATTGTGTAAAAGGGAGAGCTTACAAGGAGGGTGCTGGCTACATGAAGGTGGGGCAGGCAAGGCAAGAGTGTGAAGCTACAACAGAAAGGAAAAGTGGAAGTGAAAGGATAAAGTTGGGGGCCTTTCTTGGTGATCCAGTGGTTAAGATTTAACCTTCCAAGGAAAGGGATGCAAGTTCAGTACCTGGTTGGGGAGCAAAGATCCCACATGCCTCACAGCCAAAAAAACAGGACATAAAAAAACACAACAGAAACAATATTGTAACAGATTTAATAAAGACTTTAAAAATGGGCCACATAAAAAAATTTCTTAAAACACACACACACAAAGGATAAAGTTGGCTGGAAAAGGGGAAGAAAGAAATTGTGCTAGGTGTTCATTTCTTTCTGGTAGTCATGTACAGATGTGAGAGTTGGACCATAAAGGCTGAGCACCGAAGAACTGATGCTTTCAAACTGTGGTGCTGGAGAAGACTCTTGAGAGTTTCTTGGACAGCAAGGAGATCAAACTAGTCAATCCTAAAGGAAATCAACTCTGAATATTCATTGGAAGGACTGATGGTGAAGCTGAAATACTCCAATACTTTGGCCACCTGATGTGAAGAACTGACTCCTTGGAAAAAACCCTGATACTGGGAAAGATTGAAGGCAGGAGGAGAAGGGGCCAACAGAGGATGAGGTAGTTGGATGGCATTACTGACTAAGTGGACATAGAGCAAACTCCAGGAGATGGTAAGGGACAGAGAAGCCTGATGGACTGCAGTCCATGGGGCTGCAGAGTTGGACATGACTTAGCAACTGAGCAACAACAACCAAGTCCCAGGCATTGTTCACCCCTGGGGTTACAGGGGTGAACAACAGAGAAAAAGTCCCAGCATCCATTGGAACTTACATTCTAATGGGGGAGGGTAGACATGAATATATAAACAAATAAGATATCTTTGGATGGTGACAACTGTTATGAAGTAAAAAATGTGATAAGGTTGAAGGAAGAATTTGGGTGTGTTTGGAGGGCAGTGACAGGGAGAAGGCAATGGCACCCCACTCCAGTATTCTTGCCTGGAAAATCCCATGGCTGGAGGAGCCTGATAGGCTGCAGTCCATGGGGTCGCTAAGAGTTGAACATGACTGAGCGACTTCACTTTCACTCTTCACTTTCATGCATTGGAGAAGGACATGGCAACCCACTCCAGTGTTCTTGCCTGGAGAATCCCAGGGACAGGGGAACCTGGTGGGCTGCCGTCTATGGGGTTGCACAGAGTCGGACACGACTGAAGTGACTTAGCAGTGGAGGGCAGTGATGGGAAGGAGACTTGATAGGGTAGCTGGTGTAGGCCTCTGGAGGAGGAGACGTATGCTGAGACAGGATCACAGGATCGTCTGGGAGAAGGGGAGTTCTAGGTGGAGGAAACTTCTGTACAGAAGTCTGGAGGCAGGAGGAAGCCTGGCAAGTTTGAAGAACAGAAAAAAGGCCTGTGTGACTGATGCCTGGTGAATAAGGGGAGAGTGGGTCAGTTCTATAAGGAGTCAGAGATGAAGCAACCAGGGAAGCAGAAAACACAAATATGAAGCCATTGTAGTGATTCAGATTAGAGAGGGTGGAGGCCTGACCTGGAGTGAGAGCTTTGGAGGTGGGAAAACATGGAAAAGCGATGACATTTTGAGTAATAGAACTATCACAATAGGACTTCTGATTCTTGGCCCTTGAGGACTGAGGGATGGAATGAATCAAAGATGATGTTGGCTTGAACAACTGGGCAGTTGGGCGTGGTTACCAAGATACGAAAGACCAGGAAGGGAACTGGTTTTGTGGGAGAAATCAAGATTTTTCTTTGGATGCCTTTCGTATGAGATGTTAGTTGGACATCCACCCCTGGAGAGGAAGCATAAAGGCTTGAGGTATAAGAGAAGCAGACCCTTCTGGGAACCTGGGATCAGTGTGGGGGAGAGCTGTGGTTAGGAGCGCTGCAGTGCTGGCTGTGGGATGAGACAGCCTGGAAGAGGGACGTGGCTGGAGGCAGGGAGACCACCACAGTCTGTCTTGTTAGTCCAGGTGGGGAAAGGTGGGAGTCCTGAATCCATTTGGTAGTAAAAACCTAGATTCACTTCCTCATGCAATAGACTCCTTTGTGATTCCATTTCAGAAATCATGGCCATTTAGCACAGAGGATGGTGTGACTTGGCTAGACAAAAATTCAGCAAGCATATAGGGAGCTCGTGTGATGGGTCCATCTCTTTGCTAAGGCTTTCTGATACGTTATCTCATTTAACCCTCACCAAGATCCTACCGGGTAGGTTTAGCTCCTCCGCATATGCATGAATGAAGTTGTTGCTGATGTTTTTGGTAGACTCAAAATGACACTGAATCAGTGACCTCTGAAGACATCTCTTGTTAGCAAGATGCCTTGTTTGTCCTGGAGGTGTATTGTTCTCACCTATGGAGGGTCTTTTACCTTTGGTCCTTAAATAGAGAAGCTTCTGAACTATTATTACCCCCTTTTCATAGAAGAGGAAGCTGAGTCTCAGGAGGGCAAGTGGCTTCCCAAAGCAGCACAGCCTGAGAATGGAGCCTCCGTGGTCTTTTTCTCTCCTCAGCCCTGCCTTGCTCTTAATCACTGCACAGGGGGTTAGGTATCCAGAGAAAGAGAAGGCAGTGTTGATGCCTTGGAAGTCTCTGACCAGAAGAAAAACCTGTGTGATCATCATGGACAGATAGGTGCTTCAGAAGGAAGAAAAAGTACGTACCGTGTGGAAACCCTCTTGTCTGACACACTGGATAAGAGCAATAGGCCATTTTATTTAAGCGGAAAGCAAAGAATCATCATTACAATGAAACTTATATAATTTTATTGTTCATAAAAAGCATTCAAATGTACATTGATTTATTGAGAACTTTTTCTTCACAGATGAGCCACTGATGGGCATCAGTACTGTTCAGTCTTTTTATTTTAAATGCAACACATCTTGATCTTTCCAAAGTATTTGATTTAACTTTCATAGAAACAAGAAAAATTTTCTTTTTGAACTTATAGTTGATTGACTTCTTTGATAATGAATTACATTATGTAGTTATAGTAGAAAGTACAATAGGTAAAGATAGGTTAGGGAGCAAATTCGGGGAACTCTTGCAAAAGGCATGATTCACCAGAAGGGAGGGCTTCCTGCCCAGTGCTCTACCAGCCACCAGCCTTCAGAGCATCCAGGACCTCCACCAATAGACTCTATAGAGAGGATGGGGCATGTTACTTAATGTGGCAAATTGGTTAAGTGAGATTCAATTAAAAGATCTCCTACTGATAGAAATACATATACAGTGCATATTTGTATGCGCCAGACACTTGAAGTGAATGAAATCACTTCAATTTGAAACCCAAATCATTGTATGGAAGTGATTTTGCTTTTCTAATTTTTGTTTCTTCTGGCTCTACCATTTCTAAAGACTGGTTCTAATTTGAACTGGTTCAGTAGGATTTTAAAAACAACAACTTTGATTTTGTTTTCAGTGCAGTTAAAAAAAAATTAATATGTGGGTTGGGTTCAGAGTTCAGCCAATTAGTGTGTCCATTTTGGTTTGTGAGTCATATTATCTTGGTCTACATTACTCACAGTGAGGAATGATTCAAAACCAGTGCTTTTTTCCTTCTAGCCAGAGTCTAAAAATGCTTCAGGCCTCTTTTGTCCTGAGACATCCTTGTTCTAAGGAATCTTGAAGTTACATTTATCAGGGAACAAAACTCATTTACAGGAAGAGACTGGCATGAAAATCCACTGTCTTATGATTCTGACACTAAAGATGATCTTTGTTTGTCTTTCCTTTGAGTTGTATCAGTATTGGCTGAACACATTTTTTTTTCTTTTTTTTGGCCACACTACATGGTATGTGGGATCTTAGTTCCTCAACCACGTATTGAACCCACGGCCCCTGCATTTGAAGCATGGAGTCTTAACCACTGGACCATTGGGGAAGTCCCAGCTGAACAGTTTGAACTCATTGAAAGTTGGTTACCTTAGGAACAGAAGACTTCTGGTTTAGTGTTTCTGGTTTAGTCACAAAGGAGCCTTGGAGCATTATCTTCAGAACCTAAGGACAATTCCTTGGGTACCTGGTAGGGGAGGTCCAAGGACCTCTCTGCCATGGCCTACCCTTTCTCCTGAGATCTGGGCACAAAGTCTGGCATTCAAAATGGAGATCCACTCAAACAGTGGCACATGCAGGCCACTGTGTGGTTTTCTTTGCTTCTTCCCATGGCTTCTTTTTCTAGGAACTTCCCTCCCAAAGAAAGGAAAGTTTGATAAAAGAAGAGTGAGTTCAGTGCTGGCTGGGTGTGTAACCAGTGATTCTGAAAGATGCTAATTTTGTGTCATTGTCTCACAATGTTTTCAAGGTGTCAAAAATCAGATGTCCCTGGTGGTCCAGTGGTTAAGACTCTGCCATTTCACTGCAGGGGGAACAGGTTTGACCCCTGGTGGGGGAAGTTCTGCATGCAGCGTTGTATGGCCAAAAAAAGAAAAAAACTCAATGCCATTTCTATATGTTAACAACATACTTGTGGAAAGCAAAAATTTTGAAAACATGATACTGTTTATTATTTGTTTTTAATGTCAGATGTCTTCCTAGCATGAGCAATGTGGTACTGAATGAAAGCTGAAGATATGGTATGAACTCGTGTTTAGCTTAATGTGGTTGCAGGTGGATTTATGTCTATGTCTACATTTACATCTATACCTATGCAGCTATATTATCTATCTACATGTATGTATAAATAGAGATATGGGTGCATACCTGGGTTAGTATCAGTTCAGTTCAGTCACTCAGTCGTGTCCGACTCTTTGCGACCCCACGAATCGCAGCACGCCAGCCCTCCCTGTTCATTACCATCTCTTGGATTTCACTCAGACTCACATCCATTGAGTCAGTGATGCCATCCAGCCATCTCATCCTCGGTCGTCCCCTTCTCCTCCTGCCCCCAATCCCTCCCAGCATCAAAGTCTTTTCCAATGAGTCAACTCTTCGCATGAGGTGGCGCATGAGGTGGGTTAGTATATGCACTTATATTTCCAAACTCTGTCTACTGAGTGGGCCTGGAAGCAATGAGCACATCCTGTGCCCAGACTTTAGTTTCTAATATCATTCTCCCATAAAAGGAACAGAATTTCTTGGAGAAATGGCAGGTTGTAGGGCTGGGAAGGAAATATGCAAAATGAACATTGAGCATCATATAGTGCCAGAGATAAAAGAAATATTCAAGAGGCAAAGCAAGAGAGTATGTTCAAGGGACATAGGAGCAAACTGCAAGAGCTCCCAATAGACAAAGCTGGAACAATTTGAGCAACAAAATGAATAGTGTAGTCTTGAATTATAACCCAGAGTTGTTGTTGTTCAGTCACTACATTGTGTCCGACTCTGCCACCCCATGGACTGCATCCCACCAGTCTCCTTTGTCCATGGGATTCTCCAGGTCAGAATACTGGAGTGGGTTGTCATTCCCTTTTCCAGGGCATCTTCCTGACCCAGGGATCAAACCCTGGTCTCCCGCACTACAGGCAGATTCTTTACCATCCAAGCCACCAGGGAAGCCCATCTTAGTTCACAAGTTGTGACAAATGTACCATATAAATGATATATTTGGAAAACTGGGAGGATGATATATGGGAACTCTCTCATATAATTTTACTTTTCTGTAAACCTAAAACGTATAAAATAAAAAGTTTGCTCTGAAACCCTCCTATCCCCCAGCCACTTTCCTTTCTCTTGACCTGATGTCTTTAAACATATTGGTCATCACTCCGAGTCCTGGTCACGTAAGAAATTGTAGTGACACAAACAGGCAGCCTTGACATCTTTCTGAGCTCAATGTGGCAGTTCTTGCTGTCGGTATGGAGAGGCGAATCCCATTTCCCAGCACTGCTGTTTCTTGGCTTATCTAGCGTCTGGGGGCTTATCTGAGGCATTTTTATTGGCTGTGATCTGAGAAATAGTTAGTTTGCTGCCTGGAGGAGTCCTGGGCATCACTCTTTTGCTGCTGAAGGAGCCAGACTCTGCACCACTGACACAGGAACACAGTGTCCTGATTGGGCTGATACCCTCCTGAAGGCAGCCTGGGTAGCCCTTTCTGCTTTAGCATTTATCTCCGCTTAGTGGCTCAGCAACAACAAAAATTACGCTGATAAGTGTAATAGATACTCAGAATTTATTACTGTCTAATTATTTACTACATTTTACTTGCATTCGTGCTCTTGAAGTCATTTGCATCTATTGTATCTGTATAATGGGAGCACTATATGGGTGTGCACTCTTCTGTTCAGTAACATTAGTAACTTGAAATTGGCTACGGTGGAGTATTTACACCCCAGAAATCAGCAAAGGCTAGAGATCAGCTACCCCTCCCCCAAGAGAGCTAACTGTTAAACATTTACTAACACACCACAGCCCTTCAATGTGATCCAGTGGGATCCAGTGTTTCTAGAAACTCTGTGACATGGTCACATGGATCTAAGTCACTTTGTGGGAAGGAACACCAAATCCTCTAAGAGAAACTCAACACTGAGAAGAGGGAGGGTGGGCTGTTCTGGGACCATGCTTGGATATCAGCCCCCACCCTGACCTGATCCCAGTCATATTGGGAACCCAGATGGTTCCACCTCTTAACCAGTGTGGATAAGAGGTGGAACCTCAGAGTTTGAACATGGGGCTCTCCCATAGGATAGACACTTGGAATCAGACCCAGACACCTTACCGTGGCCTATGGATTCCTGTTTCTGCCTTGCTGACCACCCCTCACTCTGCCCTCACTCACAGAGCATCGACCACACTGGCCAGCCAAGGCTTTCCAGATCACCCCTGCTCTTTCCCATGTTGTCCCAAGTTGCTCACATCTGTCCCGGATGCTGAGTCTCCTCCACCTGAAATATGAGTTGTTGTTGTTCAGTTGCTCAGTCATGTCCAGCTCTTTACAACCCCGTGAACTGCAGCACACCAGGGTTCCCTGTCCTTCACTATCTCCAGGAGTTTGCTCAAGCTCATGTCCGTTGAGTCAGTGATGCCATCCAACCATCTCATCCTCTGTCACCCCCTTCTCCTCCTGCCCTCAATCTTTCCCAGCATCAGGGTCTTCTTTTCCAATAAGTCGGCTCTTTGCATCAGGTGGCCAAAGTATTGGAGCTTCAGCTTCAGCATCCTTCCTTCCAATGAATATTCAAGGTTGATTTACTTTAGGATTGACTGGTTTGATCTCCTTGCAGTCCAAGGGACTCTCAAGCGTCTTCTCCAACACCACATGATATTGAAAACATCAATATGGGTGATTTTCTGTTATTACTTATGCTTTAATGTTCAATGCTTTCTCCTCTGAGAAGTAGGTCCCAGCTGCTACATTTAAAGTGGTTCCTTTCTCTGTCCCTCAAACCCAATCATCACTTCATTCCTTTAATTATTGGTGTCATAATCTGCGATGATTTTCTCTCTTGGTTTGTTTACTTGAGCTCTCTGGTGGCTCAGATGGCAAGGAATCTGTCTGCAATGCGGGAGACCTGGGTTTGATCCCTGGGTCAGAAAGATCTCCTGGAGAAGGGAATGGAAACCCACTCCAGTATTCTTGCTTGGAGAATTGCACGGGCAGAGAAGCCTAGTGGGTTACAGTCCATGGGGTCACAAAGAGTCGGACACGATTGAGCGACTACACTTTCACTTTGTTTACTGGGTAAATGTGTGTCTCCCCCTGGACAGGAAGCTCTCTGAGGGCAGAATCAGGTGTGACTGACTCACCTTTGCATCCTCACGGCCCAACACTGCACCCGGCTAGCGGGAGGTTCTCTGTTCCTGCTCCTGTTGCGTGATTAGAATAGGAGTCAGTTGCCCTCCAGCCCCTTGCCTTTGATGATCCTGAGTCCGGGTGAGGGAAGAGCCAAAATAAAGAAGAGAAAAATGACAAAGGGTGATCTGCCTCGAGGCTGAGTCAGACCCCAGAGGTCTGGTTAGGTGGAGTCACCAGGGCAGCAGATGGCAGTCTGTGGGTGTTGATGGAGGAGGGTAGTTTGCTCATTTGATGTGATTAAGGCTCAGGCAAGGTTCCAGCAGCCTGAGCTGGCTCTGGCCTCCTGAAAGGAGAAGAGATGGGAGGCTGGAGGAAGGTCAGAAGGCAAGTGGCCATTGCCGCTCCAAATGGCTCATGGAACGGACTCCCTGCTCTGGCCCCTCTCTCAGGGAAGATGCCATGTCCCCAGCTAGCTGTAGTTCTCCTGTGGGGTGAGGCGTGCATGGGGCCGAGGAGACACACTGACCTGCAGCCTGAAGCCCCTTCTCTAGACGTTGTCTTTGTTGGGGCCCTGAGATGGCTTCCAGGCAGGCACCAACCTCTCCCCAAGGTTCACGGCAGGGCCGTGGACAGCACTTGGGTGTGTGGGCTGCATAGTTCCCACGGAAAGGGAAAATCGAGAAGGTGGGCTGGGACCCACAAAAATTGAGAGTGGGCCTGCGTGAGGGGCTCCAGAGCCCCTGGGAGGAGTGCCAGGGGGCTAGAGCATGCGCAGTGGGTTGTGGGACGCCCTTTGCTCCTCAGGGGGACCCTCAGCTTCTGCCCAGCTTCCCACAGGCAAGTGTCCCAAAGTCTGCGTCACCAACCAGCTGTGGCCAGGTGAGTCTCTGGGGGTGAACCTGTCAGGGCTCAGAAGGGAATTTCCTGGGGAAATGGGTGGCGAGTTACCCCATGCACCCATGGGACGTGCCTACTCTTCCTGCAGCCCCAGAGGAGGGATTGGCACCCACTCCCCACCTCCTCACCCCCCTGGGTGGCAAGAACCAGGATGTCCCCAGTGAGCGGCCCCAGAGGAAGGGAGTGGGGTGGGGGCAGGGTAGGTGACAAGGCAGGGTTGCCTGCCCCCCTTCCTTCTACCTCTGTCCTCTCCTTCTTCCCCATCCCCACTGGCCACCCTGCCCTCGGAGAGTGGGGGATTGGGGAACGGGGAGGGGGAGCCTGGACAGGGCAGGGGTGTAGCAAGGGAAAAGGAGGGGATTCCTGACCAGAGGGCTGGAGGGTGGGGCACTCAGGGGACAGACTGGATGGGAGTTCTCTCTGAGGCAGCCCCCAGGTCAGGCACAAAAAACTGGCTTCTGCTTTTAAGCGTGAGCGCTGAGCAACATCAGGGAGGTGCCTTGTGCCTTGTGCGGCAAGCTTTGGGGGAAACCCCGTGTGGACATGAGCTCGTGTGGCAAAGAGCTCAGACATCAGGGTCAGAAGGACTTAGGTTTGAATTCTGGCCCTGGTTCATTCTTCTTATGTGTGACTTTTTCTTTATCGCAATGTCTTTTATTTTTTTTTAATGCCATACAGTATATATAATTAAACATATATTTATAAATTCACATATAAATTTATATAATGTAAATACATATAAATTTAGAAATAAGTGTATTATATAAATTTTATAAATAAATAAAGTTTATATATAGATATTTATTTATATAATATATTTATATAATTTATTTATATAATATATATTTCTATTTGTATATATAGTTAATTTTATAAGCAGCTCATACAGCTCACTATTAGCAACCCAATCAAAAAATGGGGAGAAGACCTAAATAGACATTTCTCCAAAGAAGACATACAGATCTCCAATAAACACCTGAAAAGATGCTATGTGTGACTTTGAACAAATGACTTTGCTTCTCCATCTTCCTCAGCCTGCTTCCTTCCCTGTGAAATCCCTTTCCTCTCTTCTTCACGTCAATCGCATCCTTCAACACTCTCCGAGGGTGGCTGTTTTCAGTAGTTTTTCATAGATCTCTTTGTAGCCTGTTGGTTTCTCTGTCCTTACTATTAGCTCAGATCCCAAGAACTGGCTGTTTTTGTTACTGTCTTTTTAAAAAGTAAAGGCCAGCTTTGACAACAAGTAACTATGAGTATGTTTTGTCACGGAACCATTTACCTGTTAGAGCTCATAGTGACAGCAGTGACTGGTAGGAAGATACACGGGTATGTTGAGGATGCGGATGTTAATGTAAGGTCTTCATTTCTTGATCACCCTTTTACAACCACTGGGAAGATACGGCTCAGTATGTTTGGGCTATATGCTCTGTGGTGATTACACCACCAAAGTGATTTCCCAGGACCAAGTCTGATCATGTTCTCGTCACTCAAACATTCCCAGTGACCACCATTGTCCAGAAGACCAAGCCTACACTTGGAAAGCAAAGCCATAGCTAATGTGGCCCAAACATACACCTCGGCAGCTTCACTGCTTGCCTCCACAACCCTCTCCTTCTGCCCACATGCAAGCCCCAGGGGAAGGGATTCACCGCTTCCTGAGCACATCATGCTCCATCATGTTTCCAAGCCTCTACACACGTCATTCTTTGTTTTTCTGGAGGATTTCTATGCATTCAAACCCCAGCACGACTGCGTCTCTGAAGCACATCCCCCGTTGCCCCAGGCGGAGCCCTGTGTTCTCCTCTTCTTACTCCTGGGTGGAGAGCTTTACCTGCCCACATTAATGTACTTAGGGCTTCCCTGGTGGCTCAGTGATAAGGAATCCGTATGCAATGCAGGAGACGTGGGTTTGATCCCTGGGTTAGGAAGATCCCCTAGAGAAGGAAGTGGCAACCCATTCCATGTTCTTGCCTAGGGAATCCCATGGACAGAGGAGCCTGGCAGGCTACAGTCCTTGGGGTCGCAGAGTCAGAAACAGCTTAGTGACTAAACCATCACCACGATTAATGTACTTACAGGGTCTGGTGAATATTGAGGCATCTGTCAACACCAGTGACCTGGGAATGAAATGCCCAAGGTGTGGCTAGCATTCTCTTTATCTTTGTGGCCCTAGAACCCAGCAACAGTGATTGGCAAGCAGTAGGAACTTAAGCAGGTAAATGAGTATAGACCCGTTTCCATGTACTTTGTGTTATTCTCCCAAGAAAAGCAGTTACTAGTGTGGATTCTGGACTCAACCACCTCTGAATGCAAATCTCCGTTCTGTCACTTGTGAATGAATTTAGCCAGGTTGTTGAATGTCTCAGTTGCTTCAGCTAATAAATGGGTAACAATATTAACCTTAAAGGGATGTTGGGAAGATTAAATATGAAAGTAAGCTACTTAGCAGTGCCAGGCACAAATAACCATCCAATGAAGGATGACTATAATAATTAGACCAAAGTGCCCATGTTCTCATGACAGACCCCTTTATGTAGAGCCGCACGTGGCTATGAGACAACCATCTTGGAACAGAGATGCTATTGGTACAGAATTAATCCATTTAAGAGTCAGACCATTAACCTTGATCCTAATGGCACTGTGCCCAGCCTAATTGTATTTGAAGATCAGAGAGAAGACTCAAGTGGGTCAGTTGTCTAGAGGAGTAAGAAAAACCATTTAAACCAGGTAGCAGATCAGTGAATTATACCCTTCATTATGTTTCGTATCGACAAGTCCATTCTTTCCTTGCTGTTGGCCTTGATGTCTGTCCTTGGTGATTATCCATAAACGTAACTGTTTGCATTTTTCAAATATGTTTGAATTTCACAAGTAATATATTTCCAGGACAAAAGCCAAAATGAAATCAACCCAGTCTTTGAAAAAGCAGCTGATGAAGGCTTAATCCACATCTTTAATTAACATTGAGGATTTGAAACTGAGTACACAGAGGGAAAATGAATGAATTGCTTAATTTTGTCTTTCTTGTACTTCACCTACTCTCTCTATACCCAAAACATCCATACCCCTGTATGACATATTCTTCTAAAGGTTTTATTACAAACGCATTGTTTTTTCATCAACTGCAGACTTTATTTGTGCTTAGAAAGCATTCAGTTATTACCCTCAAGGAAAGTTAAGAGGCTGCCCAGGTACTCACTAAGCCAGCATTCAGGGTGATCAATTCAAGTGTCTCGAGGTTGCTGCCCTTAACTTAAGCAGCTTGGCCTGGACACTTGGCTCAAGCTGCCAATGAAACAAACCAGGACCCTTGAGGGTGTTTCATGCTGGAGTTGTATTTGCAAATCTGGTTTGGGAGAGGTTTTCAACAAAGGTTCCTTCCTCTGCTCCTGCTGCGCTGGGTTGGTTTAGTGCAAGAGAGCGACCAGAAGCTTCCGGAAGTCCCCAGAGGTGTCTGAGTGAACCATGTCAGAGAGAGACTTCTGGTACTTCTCTTGGAATCTGGCTTTTATCCCCTGAAGGTCTACCTGTAAGAGAGATGATAGCCAATGGGACGTTTATAGTGTTTTCACCATAAACACAGGCGGCCACCGTTCTGAGCACATTATTCTCACTTGCTCATTTATGCCTAAGAGCAACCCTTGGAGTTGGAGTTACTATTCTTCCTATTTTGTAGCTGAGAAAAACAAAGTTCAGTTCAGCTCCCCAAAGGTGGCAGAGGTGTCTGTGTGTATGTTCCAGTACAACTTGGTTTATGGACACTAAAACTTGAATTTCATATGACTTTATGTGTTACAAACGTATTATTTTTCCTTTGAGGTTTTTTTTACAGTTACTTTAAAATAATCACTTTCTGATAATAGGGCTGTATAAAAATGAATGGTGAGCCTGATTTGACTTGCAGGACACACTTTGCTGACTCTTAGTATAAAGTTAAAAAAATTGTCAACACGGTTTGAATGAAGGCTTTTTTTTTTTTTTTGTCTCTTATACCCTGATCAGCAAGGATATTAGTGCCAAACAACAAAATTCAAATCATCATCAATTTGTAGGACTTAATTTTGAATCTACAATTGACCCTTGACAATTCAGGAATTAGGAACACTGACTCCTGGGCAGTCTAGAATCTGTGTATTGCTATCTCTGCCTCAAAAATGAAAGAATTGATCAACAACTCATGCAAGGGCAGGAAACTGAAACAGTTTGAATAGAATCAGGCCTCAAACCTTAGTTCTTTTGATACTACATATTGGGCTCCAAAATCACTGCAGATGGTGACTGCAGCCATGAAATTAAAAGACGTTTACTCCTTGGAAGGAAAGTTATGACCAACCTAGATAGCATATTCAAAAGCAGAGACATTACTTTGCCAACAAAGGCCCATCTAGTCAAGGCTATGGTTTTTCCTGTGGTCATGTATGGATGTGAGAGTTGGACTGTGAAGAAAGCTGAGCGCCCAAGAATTGATGCTTTTGAACTGTGGTGTTGGAGAAGACTCTTGAGAGTTCCTTGGACTGCGAGGAGATCCAACCAGTCCATTCTGAAGGAGATCAGCCCTGGGTGTTCTTTGGAAGGAATGATGCTAAAGCTGAAACTCTAGTTCTTTGGCCACCTCATGCGAAGAGTTGACTCATTGGAAAAGACTCTGATGCTGGAGGGATTGGGGGCAGGAGGAGAAGGGGACGACCGAGGATGAGATGGCTGGATGGCATCACCAACTCAATGGACATGAGCTTGAGTGAACTCCGGGAGTTGGTGATGGACAGGGAGGCCTGGCGTGCTGCGATTCATGGGGTCGCAAGGAGTCGGACACGACTGAGCGACTGAACTGAGTTGAACTGAATGGAACACAAGGGCTTCCCTGGTGGCTCAATGGTAAAGAATTGGCTTGCCAATGCAGGAGACCTGGGTTCGATCCTTGAGTTGGGAAGACCCCCTGGAGAAGGAAATGGCGAACTACTCCAGTGTTCTGGACAGAAGAGCCTATAGGCTATGGGGTCTCAAAAGAGTTAAACAACACTTAGTGACTAAACAACAAGGAAATACAAATTTTCCTCACACTTAGTTAATTTAAAGATCTGTAAAATGAGAACACAGGCATTATTATTTATTGAAAAAAATCTGCATAGGAGAGCACCCACACTATTCAAATCTGTGTTGTTCAAGGATCAATTGAAAAACTTGAAAAGGTACCACCTAGGTGCTGGAGGTGGAGAAAGGACTTAAGAAACATGAATAAAAAGATTGGTTTGCTCTAAAGACTCTTACAACCTAGTAAAGGAGATAAGAGTTGTGCCATGGAAGATATTATTCCAGATAGAACACAGGAAGTCTCATAAAAGAAGCACAGAGCCCTCTTTAACCAGGAATTCTTTTGGTTTTTGTTTGCAATTTTGTTTGTTATCATTATTGTTTTTAAATTAGTCTATATCTTGCTTTCTAGTATTTGTTCAGTCGCTCAGTTGTGTCCAACTCTTTGTGACTCCAGAGACTGTAGCCTGCTAGGCTCCTCTGTCCATGGAATTCTGCAGGCAAGAATATTGGAGTGGGCTGCCATTTCCTCCTCCAGGGGATTCTCCCGACCCAGGGATCAAACCTGGGTCTCTTGCATCTCCTTCATTGGCAGGCAGATTCCTTACCATGAGTGCCACCTGGGAAGGGCTTTCTAGAGAGACCCACAGACCAGGTTTCTGGTTCTTATTTTCTCCTATCCCAGTTAGAGGGCCCAACAGGAGAGAGAGAAGAGAGAAGGAGAGGGTAGAAGAGTGGAGGGTTGTTGGAAGAGATCAGGCAGGTGGCGCGTGTCCCCTGCTTCCTTGGCTGGTAGGCCGCTTGGCTAGGGGAGGGGGGGTGAGTGCAGGGACAGGATGGGGCTCTCCAGGACTCTGTTCTAGTATCAGGCAGCTTTGGGGGACTAGGAGATCTGGCCAATATAACTGTCTGGGCCCGAAGCATTCAGAGGGAATGGTCCCCATATGGAGGTGACCCAGGGCCTGTGGTCAGCACTGAGCTAGGACAGAGCATACTGGAATAAACAATCCACAGTCCAGCATGCTGGGGTGACCATGGCACCCTGGGGGTCACTCGGAGAGCTCCAACCCCTGGGCTCTTTAGCATCCTTGCTGGCCTTTGTCACCAACCTGCTCCTCGGAGTGTCCTAGATCTGCAGAGACTCTGGCTGGGCCTGAGATACTAAGAGACAGAGAGACAGAGAAGGCAGAGACCTGGAGAGATTAAGAGAGAGATTCAGAGCAACCAAAACAAAGTGAAGAGGTGGCGGAGAGACTGGGGGAGGGAGAGAGGAGGGGGAAAGGACAGGGGCTTTGGGAGAGAAAAGGAAATATGAATCAATTGTGGAGGAGGAGAGAGAGAGGGAGGAGAAATTCCAGGAATAGAAATAAAAAGGAAAGAACGGTCGTGTTGCTAAGTTATGTTTCAGAACAGTGTCAGATGTTAAGTATTATTTGTCAGAAATATGGGGGCCAGAATTTGGGTTGGTATCTCTTCCCCCTCATTTAGCACGTTTTTGAGGGAAGATGTCAGTGGTTTTCAAGTTCAAGTTCCACTTTACCCTCCAAGGTCTCTCTGCTGTGGATGAAATGCCACTTCCCCTCTCTTCTGTAATTCCTCCTCTCTGTGGCCCTGTATTCAGAATCTGAGTCTTGACAGTTGTTTCCAAACTTTTTTGGCTATTTCTCTCCCTGGGCCTTTGTTATGCTCAGGCATTCTCAGAAGGGGGCGATAATGCTCCCAAACGGGGCAATATTGGTTCTTAGAGGCTGAAAAAAAGAATCCAGATCTTTTAATGTGAGTGTAACTACGTCTATACGTAAGGAACATAAACAGATATACAATGTATGCTGTGTTAATGTTTCTTGGAGGGGAGTAAGGATTAGGGAAAAATGAGGTCTAAAAAGGCTCCCTCGTGCGGGGATCACTAATTTTAAAAAGGTTGAGAAACCTTGTCTTGTACTGACGTGGTTTTTGTGCAGAATTGTGCTTTGGGGGTGTGTTTAAGGAAATAAAGCCTAACTCAGGGGTCTGGAAAGGACTTGCTAAGGCTCTGCTGCTGGGTGACCTGTTGCCTAGTGAAAGTGTTAGTCACTCAGTCGTGTCCAACCCTTTGCAACCCCTGGACTGTAGCCCACCAGACTCTTCTGTCCATGGAATTCTCCAGGCAAGAATACTGGAGTGGGTAGGCATTGCCTTCTCTGGGGGATCTTCTAGTCCCAGAGGTTGAACCAGGGTCTCCCACATGGCAAGCAGATTCTTTACCATCTGAGCCACCAGGGAAGCCTTTAAAAGGGAGCTGCCCTACCCAGACCAGCCCCTCCAGGTCCCTTCCAGGCACTACCCCAAGCTCTCTGGAGGCACCGATGGCAGAAATAGAAGCTGCTGACTTCCCTGGTAGTCCAGTGGTCAAGACTCTGCACTTCTACTGCAAAGGCATGGGTTTGATTCCTGGTCCAGAAACTTAGATCTCACGTGCCCCACAGTGCAGGAAAACAAAGACGAAGAGGGAAAAGACCATAGAAGCCACTATCATTACTGTGTTGTTATGAAAAGAAACCGATTGGAGCATAGCACGGTGTCCTGCCACAAAGTCTGGGAAAGCAAGGGCCATCTCTGTAGATACACCCTTAAAAAAGCGATCTGTTGATGACCTCCGTGGGGGCAAAACAAGAAGGTGGAGCCAAATGCGACTTACCTCAGCCCGGGTCACGATGATGTCAATGAGGGTCTCCTCGTCAGTGCCCGCCCCCTTCATGGACTTGTACAGGCGGTCAGCAAAGTAGCCCTGGAGGTCCCGGGCGCTCCTCACTGGGCAGGACAAAGGGAAAGAGAGCATGAGGCGGTCACGTCTTGCTCAGTAACAGAGAGGCGCTGGGGAGGAACAGAGCTGGCTTGCCCTGGGAGCGGATGGAGTCATGACCTCTGAAAGGAGCAGACTTCACACTGTTGATAAAGCGTCTGGAAGATTCCCCTGGGGTCAGGGCACCCAACTCTTCAAACAAGTCCCCTTTAGACACATAAGAACCTCTCCTATTCCCTGAAGACCCTGGGGAGGAGGAGGAGCGTTGTGGGCACCCTCANCACACTGTTGATAAAGCGTCTGGAAGATTCCCCTGGGGTCAGGGCACCCAACTCTTCAAACAAGTCCCCTTTAGACACATAAGAACCTCTCCTATTCCCTGAAGACCCTGGGGAGGAGGAGGAGCATTGTGGGCACCCTCAGGCTCTCCCTGCAACGTTCACGATTCTCACCAGCAGAAATGCCTTCTCATCTTTAAGAGAAATCTCTGATGCCAGAGTCAGATCTGGAGGGGAAACACAGAGGTGGCTTAGTCTCTAAATCGTGTCCGACACTTGTGACTCCATGGACTGTAGCCTGCCAGGCTCCTCTGTCCGTGGAATTTTCCAGGCAAGAATACCAGAGAGGGTTGCCATTCCCTTCTCCAGGGGATCTTCCTGACCCAGGGATCAAACTCGGGTCTCCTGCATTGCAGGTTCCCGAGGGGGAACACAGGCTGGCCTGCAACCTCTCCATAACAAAACTTGGTCATCTTGAAGACTGGCTCGCTTGCACTGTGAGCCTCCTGCCTGCCGTGCTAAGCCAACTTCCTTCCCTTCGTTTTTCATCACTGGGTTTTAGGTGTGAGCTTCATCTCTGAATCTTTTCTGAAGTCTCCACAATCTTCATCGTGTGTGGTCTGGGATGTGGGCTTGATGAAATGTTTGGTCCCGTCTACACAGCATCTTCCTGTGATGCTGCTAATTGCTCTTGTTGAGCCCTGCCCCACTCAGAAATGAATGAAGTATGAGCTAGTCCACAAATTAACAAAGTATGGTCTCCCTTCACCCATCAGGGGATGGGGTGCACCTCTGCTCCTGGGATAAATCTTGGCTTGTCCCCCCTCCTCCCAGGTTCACAGGAGTCTAACACTTTGGGGGAATGAACTCTTTCCTGTTTATGTTGTTGATGTTTTGCCTAGAACAACGGACATTTTTTATGTTAGGGATAAGTAATAAATTCAGCATAAGTGTGGAATGCACATCCTTACCATGTCCTGTAATGAGAACTCTTGTTTTCTCGGTAATTGCCAATGGGATTGATGCTTACAAGCCAGAGGCAGGAACAGAACTGGGGAAGCAGAGTCTAGTTTGGGGGTCTGTCTCCTTATTTTTTAGGTTATGTGGTAGTCACCAGAGTTTCAGTGGAGAAGCCCAGACCCAGGTGTCTGAATCCACAAGCTGCTGAATTGGTGGTGGTTTGGGGGGTGAACCTGGCAATTTGAGGATCAATGTATCTGAAACTCACTGTTGCACCCCCTCTCCCAGGCATTCTGAGCTGGTGACCTCATAAGATTTTCCTGAGGACCCTCTGCCATGCATTCGTATTAATTGATGTTGAAATAATCATCTGCCTGATGTCAGTGTGTTCTGAGCCTACACTAGGTGTGACTTCTCCCTTGAATTCCTTCTTCCTGATATTTTGGGGAGAAAATTCTCAACTTTGCTGCTGTATACAGGTTATGCCTGGTGAACAAGCTCTGCTGGTCACAGCTGCAGGAAGGCCGCCCAAATTTGGATGGGGCTAGCTTGGAAGGATTTCCCAGATGGCTCAGTGGTAAAGAACCCACCTGCAAAGCAGGAGTCATAGGAGACGCAGGTTCGATCCCTAGATCAGGAAGATTCCCCGGAGGCGTACATGGCAACCCACTCCAGTATTCTTGCCTGGAGAATCCCACGGACAGAGGAGTCTGGTGGGCTATAGTCCATAGGGTCACACAGAGTCAGACACGACTGAAGCGACTTAGCATGCATGCTCACACAGCTCAGGAGGATTTGGGGATAAAGCTGTTTGTGGCTGTGGGTGCAGGGCAGCCAGATGCTCTGCTGTGTCCCTTGCTCCTCTGGGCATGCAGAGCAGGGATTCTCAAACTCCAGAGAAAGTTAAGACAACCACTTGGGGAGCTTGTAAAGGTGTGGCTTTGGGCTGAATTCCTGCAAGTTCTAAGTGGGTGGCCTGGACTGGGACTCGGAAACTGCATTTTCACATCCCCTTCCCCTAGGTGCTTCTGATACAGGGGGTCGTCAGACTCTGCTTTGAGAACTGCTATTCCAGAGACTGTGAGTACTGAGAACCATTTGGTCTCATAAACACCTCCTCCTCAATTTTAGCTTCACACTGGCATCTTTACAAGTTAGGTAGCAGCAGGGTGGGGAAGTGTCTAGAGAATTTAGTTATGGAATCATGTTCCACTCTCTTCGTGGTTCATTTTCAAGGTCTTTTCTGATCTCTTTTTAATTTACTACCAGGGGAGTCCACCTAGCTCCTGCATCTCATGGTCCCCCAACTGTAGGGCCAGGCCCTTTCCTTCCTCTGTACTCTCTTTGCTCTGATTGCTTTTATCTTTGTGCATTTGTGTTTGTGCATACACGCTCAGTCATGTCTGACTCTTTGCAACCCCATGGACTGTAGTCAGCCAGGCTCCTCCGTCCATGGGGGTTTTCCAGGCAAGAATACTGGGAGGGTTGCCATTTCCTTCTCCAGGGGAATCTTCCTGACCCTGGGATCAAACTCGTATCTCCTGTGTCTCCTGCCTTGCAGGTGGATTCTTTACTTGCTGAGCCATCAGAGAAGCCCATTTTATCTTTACTCTAGCTCAGTCCATTGATTTGTGTGTTTGTCCTGACCTTGACGCTTCTTAAGAAGAGGAAATGGACCTGTTTCCCACTGATTCCCGTGCCTGGCACAACCCCCGGCCCAAGCAGGTGCTAAGTAAATGTTACAGACTTGAATGGTTTTATTACCATTAATACTTAATATCAATAACGATTGATATTAACCTTTTGACTGAATTCTGGTGTTTTCCTAATTGTTTACAACTGTGAGTACAGAAAGGATTTGGAGCCTTGTAAATGGGCAGTGAGTAGATCTCTCTGTTTACTTGAGACAGTCATCCTTAAAGCCCTAAGGACAGTCATCTGTGTGTATCCATCTTGGGACAGGAGCAACATTAAGGATGCTCAGGCCTCTGCATTGGATCACAACAGCAGAGCTGCTAGTTTGAATGCAAAATGTTGATGGATTAAAAAAAATAATCAATTGCTGACATTGCTCCCAAAAGTCCCATCAAAAAAAAAAAAGAAAAGGCAAAACAAAAGAGTTTGGCAGCGAGAGGACATTTTTTTAGCTTCCAGGGGCTGCTTTTTTGGTTCTTCCTCTTCTTCTGAGGATATTCTCTCCATTTTTTGTGCCATTTGGGTTGCTGCCCTGGCCTCCGCGCCACTGGTGTGTGGACAATGGACAATGCCTTCCTTCCAGGACTTGCAAAAATGAGAACGGAGCCTGCCAGTCACAGCCCAGTACCCATCTCTCTGCTATTTCCTGCCTTACGGGCAACACCTGGAGAGAAGGGCCTGGTGTTTGCTTGGCATGGCCATGATCTGGTCTCCTCCCCCTTGCTTTCTAAACAGACCTCATTCATTCCAATGTTGAAGGGAAACAAATGGAAAAGGTCACCCTCGAGCCATCAGGCACCTGCGAAAACTTGTTCATGGACCCGAACCTGAGTGCTTTTGAGTGTGTGGCATGTGAACCCATGCTGCCCTGAGACTAGACAATGGTCCCAGGCTGTTGGTAGTTGCTGCTGGGGACCCACCGTCTTAGTGGGACTGTAGTGGATGCTGTGATGTGTCCCAGAGCTTCTGTCTTCAGGACCATGGCACTCAGGCAAAGCGTTACGTGCTGGCTGCTCACAGCTGAGTCACTTTTCAGGAGGGAGGGAGTGACTGGGTCATGTGCATTAGGAGTCAAAGGAGGGAACTGGCTTCCCCAAGGTTGCACGTGCCCTGTGGGTGCAGCCAGCCAGCTGCTTGATGAGGGGTGCGAAGGCCTGGGACCCTTGCCTACACTTCAGACATCTCGAGTTCAGGGCTTCCTGGGGACCAGAAAAGCTCCTGTTGCAGCTGCATCATACCCATTCTCTCCCTTCCCAAGGCTGCTTAGATGTGTTGTGATTCTCAGACTATTACCTGAAGTCTTCCTGCACACAAACCTCTGTCTCCGAGTCTGGTTCCAAGGAGCCTGGCTGAAGTCAGGGGCTCTCCTGGCTTTACTTACCGAGAGTTAAGTAGGCCTTCTGCAGGTCTCCTGATGTTTCTGCCTCGATGGCCTCTTCGATGTCTTTGCCGATGAGCTAGAGAGAGAAAGTCTAGCTGTTAGTCCAGCTTTTGCTTTTGGCCGTGGTGCCCTGGAGGCTTGTTCCTCCCTAAAAAGACTCATCCAGATTTGGTCATGCAAGGACCAAGGAAACTTTGAAACTCCCACCTGGCCTCATCCCTTGCAGGTCTGGGAGTGGTACACACCTAAAAAAAAAAAGAAAAGGCAAAACAAAAGAGTTTGGCAGCGAGAGGACATTTTTTTAGCTTCCAGGGGCTGCTTTTTTGGTTCTTCCTCTTCTTCTGAGGATATTCTCTCCATTTTTTGTGCCATTTGGGTTGCTGCCCTGGCCTCCGCGCCACTGGTGTGTGGACAATGGACAATGCCTTCCTTCCAGGACTTGCAAAAATGAGAACGGAGCCTGCCAGTCACAGCCCAGTACCCATCTCTCTGCTATTTCCTGCCTTACGGGCAACACCTGGAGAGAAGGGCCTGGTGTTTGCTTGGCATGGCCATGATCTGGTCTCCTCCCCCTTGCTTTCTAAACAGACCTCATTCATTCCAATGTTGAAGGGAAACAAATGGAAAAGGTCACCCTCGAGCCATCAGGCACCTGCGAAAACTTGTTCATGGACCCGAACCTGAGTGCTTTTGAGTGTGTGGCATGTGAACCCATGCTGCCCTGAGACTAGACAATGGTCCCAGGCTGTTGGTAGTTGCTGCTGGGGACCCACCGTCTTAGTGGGACTGTAGTGGATGCTGTGATGTGTCCCAGAGCTTCTGTCTTCAGGACCATGGCACTCAGGCAAAGCGTTACGTGCTGGCTGCTCACAGCTGAGTCACTTTTCAGGAGGGAGGGAGTGACTGGGTCATGTGCATTAGGAGTCAAAGGAGGGAACTGGCTTCCCCAAGGTTGCACGTGCCCTGTGGGTGCAGCCAGCCAGCTGCTTGATGAGGGGTGCGAAGGCCTGGGACCCTTGCCTACACTTCAGACATCTCGAGTTCAGGGCTTCCTGGGGACCAGAAAAGCTCCTGTTGCAGCTGCATCATACCCATTCTCTCCCTTCCCAAGGCTGCTTAGATGTGTTGTGATTCTCAGACTATTACCTGAAGTCTTCCTGCACACAAACCTCTGTCTCCGAGTCTGGTTCCAAGGAGCCTGGCTGAAGTCAGGGGCTCTCCTGGCTTTACTTACCGAGAGTTAAGTAGGCCTTCTGCAGGTCTCCTGATGTTTCTGCCTCGATGGCCTCTTCGATGTCTTTGCCGATGAGCTAGAGAGAGAAAGTCTAGCTGTTAGTCCAGCTTTTGCTTTTGGCCGTGGTGCCCTGGAGGCTTGTTCCTCCCTAAAAAGACTCATCCAGATTTGGTCATGCAAGGACCAAGGAAACTTTGAAACTCCCACCTGGCCTCATCCCTTGCAGGTCTGGGAGTGGTACACACCACCCCTCCCCCCCATTTGAGTGTGGACTCTCGGGGCCAAGGGAGATTTGACCCCTAATGGACGTGACCCCAGGCAGGACCACCCCCTCAGCCTCAGTTTCCTCTTCTGTAAGAATCAGAGATCAGAGAGTGGAAGAACAATGAATAAATACCGAAACAACATTCTTTGTGTTTCTATAGTACTTGAGTTTCCTATGTGTTTATAAAAATTCTTTCCATTTCCAGTTTTTCAGGAGGCTGTGGTTATAATCATCTCCTCCGTTGTAAACTGAGACGGGGAGCTCAGGCGGCTACAGTCTGGGGGACTAGGGTAGAGGCCGTGAAGCTCACGGCAAGGACTTGGTCTAATGTTTCTGATACGATGGGGCTACATGGGCTAGGAGCAGGGTGGGGGATGTGTAGGGGGCCTGACCATGTCAAATGCCAATTTCCTTCCCTCTGGGGAGACTCCAAATGATCTTATATTCATCCCCAGCTCGCCTATCATTCTGCGTAGCATTACACGTTAGGTTTCCTTCCAAATATTTATAGAAGCTGAAGTTTAGAGTAAATTGTGACCTCACTTAGCACAAGTACCGCCTGGGCCGAGCTCAGAGCAGGCATATAAAGAGAAAGGAGAAACTTCAGGTTTGGGAAATGCAGTTAAGCACTAGAAATACTGAAACTTCTTTCTTAGAAATTATCTTTTGAGGATATGATACAACTGTGAGTCTATAAATAACTGGGGCCTTTGAGGACACACCAGGGGAGTTTATTCTGAAAATCCTGGTAAACAACATGTTCTTTGTGGTGGGAGCACGATGGATGCAGGGGGAGGAGGGTCTGAACTTAATGAAACCCGTCGCTTGATCTCCTCATCATAGCTGGCC
This sequence comes from Cephalophus harveyi, assembly GCA_006410635.1. Taxonomy (NCBI): domain Eukaryota; kingdom Metazoa; phylum Chordata; class Mammalia; order Artiodactyla; family Bovidae; genus Cephalophus; species Cephalophus harveyi. The sequence goes on along the minus strand of SJYT01040710.1, from coordinate 143,221 downwards.
CATCTAGAGGTCCAGTGTGGAATGGCCTTAGATAAAAGATGGAAGTTGGGGTGGGGGGCTTTCAGTCCTTTCTTAGCTGTCCTCAGTTGTTTAGGGGTTGGATGTGGGAGCTAGTATTTCAGAAGAAACTGCTCTCCCTTTCAACCATGAACAGGGTTCTTGTTCTGTAGACAGAGGTTGTGTTACAAAAGGAGATTGTATTCACATAGGTCTGTGTTTACTTAAAAAAAAAAGAATCTTCACACTAAGCCACTTTCTGTTTTTATTGTTAATACTGGGCTAGAACAGTATTTTAAAATTTTCTATAGCATCTCAGTCTACATGACAGATAAAAGCAGGAAAGCAGAGCTGTTCTAGGGAGGCAGGAGAGGGGTTCCTGACCCCAGCCCTAGACGCCAGGCTCCCCTCCTCTCAGAGTCTCATCGCTGCCCGTCTCCAGGGGGCGCTATTTATGAGCTACAAGGAAATGGCATTGTCCCTTCTTCTCTGCCTCTTGACCCTATCCCCTCCTGATAGCTCCCAAGGCACCTCCAGAGGCTCCACTGAACACAAATGGAGAACAACCCACTGGCCCAAGGTACTAGGACTCTCCTTTGCAAATGGCATGCTCCCCCCTGGAACACAGTTCTCAGGGAGCTCTTTGGACAAAACCAGGTTTTGTGATCTCGGTACAAAAACACATTGCCAGGGTGGATTCCAGACAAGCCTCAAAGGCTTCTAGTTTACCAGGTAGCATTAACTTTTCACAATGCGGCACAGTTGGGAAGCTTTGTTGTTTGGGCTGGGATTTCTGAGAGTGTCAGCAGTTAAGATTCAAGTTTAGAGGACAAATCAAGGGCAAAGTTTTTGTGCCAAAAATTAAAATTCAACTCTATGCCAGCACAACCTATGTCACATAATAGACTTCAATGATCTGACGCTAGCATCTTAGTGCTTTTAGCCAGAGACCATGAGAAAATTTATGGAGCCAGATTCCCAAGATCATGGTCATGTGAACCCTCAAAATCAGTGATAAAGATCAAGATGAATGATGTCCCAGCAAGGTTTTTGGAATAGATGAATAGGTATTAATAGCATTTTAAAGCTGGTTTCATGTAAAGAATCCTCAGATCAGTAGATTATCTTATTTTCCACTTGAGTTTCAGCTGTTTTTTGTTGCTGTTGGTTCACACAGGGAGACTCCTACCAACTGCTAATGTTAGCTGAGCACCCACTGCATGCCAGGCACTGAATGCTTTAAATCTGTTATTCATTTAATCCTTACTAACTCTGTAAAACAGGTACATTATTATCCCTGTTTTACAGCTGGGGAGACTGAGACACAGAACCCTTAGTATTTTGCCCAGGGTCATACAGGTAGTGGCCTAGAGCAGACTTCTTAAACTTTAACATGCATCAGGATCTAGAAGATTTATTAAAACACAGATTGTAGGACCCCAACCTCAGGGAATCTGATTCAGTTGATCCAGGGTGGGGATTAAGAATTCTTATTTTAAGCATGTTCTCAAGTGATACTGATTCTGCTGATTCAGGATTAATTTTAAGAATAATTGGCTTAGAGAGTATCCTTAGGTCATCACTAACTCGTGTACACACACACACACACGTATGTGTGTTTCTATAGTGATGCCTAATGACAACCACCCCAGAAACTCCATCCACGGCCCCTGTCTAATGGGAAGAGGCTCTAGGTCATGGAGAAGGCTTCCAGCTCAGTCTACTCAGCTCCAGGCCCAAAGGCTAAGGGAGTTCAGGGTGAGCTGCCTTTGATCAGGACTCTGGGCAAGATTTGAAAGCAGAGGGCCCTAAAGGCTTATATACAGTAATGATAAAATTCCAAAGCTTTCTTGTCTTTTCATCTGCTGGCAACACGTCGGAAACGCTATTCTGAGTGAGGAGCGGCCAGCTCTAGCCGAGGTAGGAGCTCAGGCTGAGGAATCTTGGAGCTCTCATCCACTTTCTGCTACTGACTTGCTGTGTGGTCCTGATAAGTAACAGATGGCTCCTTACTCATAACAGACTTCCCTTGTCCAGCAGTTGTGGGTAACAATGGCTGTTCAGCCTACATTCGAGTTACAGTATTGTTGTGAAATTGAAATGAGACACAGGGTACAGATGTGCTTTGAATAGTTAAAAGCACTCCACAAATAAAAAATACTAGACAAAAGAATATCTGATAGTCCACAAAAGCCTTCCTGAAATCAAAGACTGATTTTCAGGGAGGGACTAACTACTAAGTGTCTTGAAATAGCTAACTAACCTTGTTGGCTTAAAATGATCATCAGATTAAAAAATAATTGTATAAAAGCAATTTATACACATCTTTTCAGGAATGTATCTCTGAGGGATTATTGCATCTGTCTCAGGCACTGTTTAGCCAATTGTCAATTGCAATGAAAATAAGGGCAAACATTTGTATGCTTACTACAAGCCAGATACTGTCCTGAGCCTTTTATATTCATCTTATTTCTTAAAATAATCCCTTGAGGTTGGGAAGGTGATGTTCAGGGTCTTTTTTTACAAATGAGGATGGAGACATCTGGTCACTTGTTACGGTAAAACCAGGATTTGAACCTGGGCCCTCTGACTCCAGGGCTTTGCTCCTAAACTTGACCTGCTGTCCTAGCCTCTGCTGCAAAGTGGGGTTTCCCAGCCTCGGCACTGCCCTGGGGCCGAATGTGGGGAGCTGTTGCCTGTGGTGGGGAGTGTCCTGTTCATCGTGAGATGTTTAACAGCATCCTTGCTCTTGACCCTCTAGATGCCAGTAGCACTGCTCCCCCAGCACAGCTGGTTGTGACATATTTCCAGACATGATCAAACAATCCCTTGTGTGTGTGTGTGTGTGTTCAGTCATGTCCAGCTCTCTGTGACCCTATGGACTGTAGTCCACCAGGCTCCTCAGTCCATGAGATTCTCCAGGCAAGAATATTGGAGTGGGTTGCTGTGCCCTCCTCCAGGGAATCTTCCCAACCCAGGGATCAAACCCGAGTCTCTTGCATCTCCTGCATTGGCAGGAGGATTCTTTACCACTGCGCCACCTGGGAAGCCCCAGATATCCCTAAGGGTGTGCAAGATCATCTGTGATTGAGAACTACTATTGTAAAAGACAACCGCCGCCCCTGCTCCCACCGCTCAGTTCCATATCCCAGATCTCGGCTTCTTTTGGAAATAACTTGAGACTCTGTTCCTGGTGAACTCCTTGCCTTAGTGCTGGATCACTTACAATTTGGTAGGCTTGAAAGGTGGCTCTTAACTGCTTGTGGCTTCTCTTGGCCAGGAGTTCATTGAAGGCAAGCTCGTCTGTGCCCCAGCGGCCTTCCCCTGCCTAGAGAACCAAGTGCAAACATTTTGAAAATGACTTTTGCAAAAAGACCAAATATACACAGCTGTGACCAGGCCTCACTTATAGGAAACAATAAAACATGAGCCGAAGAGAAGCCAAATTGATTGACCTAGCGCTTTCCATTTCTAACCCACAAGTATTCCTCACTTATCTGTTTATATTATTTATATGTCCCTTTATTTCAGAATGGATCTGAGGTGGTTAACACCAGAGTAAAATAATAGAATGAACAATTCTTTTAGGTTCACGAAGACAGTATAGATGAAAAATACTTTCAAGATCATACGTATTTCCCAAGTAATTCCAATTCACATAAAAGAAAGACATAATTGTTGAAAATCGTGTTAAATAAAAGAAAACCATTTGCAGAGACTTGCACGCCCGCATACTTACATCATACAGCTCTTTGGCATCCTGCCCAGCTAGATCTTTGTCCACATTATCTCCTTCATCACGATCAGCCTAGAAAAATCAACACGTTGTTATTAACTTGAGTTCCTGCTTGACCAAAGAAAACAAAAAAGGAAAAGTCCTCGAAAAGGGGTGATTTCAGAGCGGTGGCCTGAAAATTAGACTCAGCCTGACAAAGGGGCAGCACTGCTCTTTGCTGCCATCTTTTGGGCACAACTGATAAACAGAGTAGCTTCTGTGACAACACATTTTTCTTTTTTTTTTTTTTTTTGTAGAAACCAGGGTCACTCACAAACCCCTCTGACCTCTAAGAAACCTCATAATGTCCCCTAGAATGAGTCTGTTGGGAAGGTATCCATTTTCTTCCAAAACATCAAGTTGTACCTCTCAGGGTCCTTGTCCTGAAGAACCCTGGATGTTGGTCATGGAAGGTCTTGGAGGTCTCACTTAAGCCCTTTAGTGGCAGGTGGAATTCTAAGATGATCCCGATGGCCCACACTAATCTCCTCCCTTTGAGTGTGGGCAAGACTTGTAAACATGGTGAGGTATCACCCCTATGATCATGTTATGTTTATGTGGCAACAGGGATGTTTGCAGATGTAATTAAGGTCCCTAATCAGTTACCCTGGGGAGGTCTGACCCAGTCAGGTGAGCTCTGAGAGGTCAGAGATGGAAGAAGTCAGGGATGAGCTCACACTGGTCTGGAAGAAACCATATAGCCATGCTCTGAACTCTCTCTGGGGCCACATGACAGGGGACTGTGGGTAGCCTCTCGGAACTGAGGGTCTTTTTAGTTGACAGCTAGCAAGAAAACAGGAACATCAGTCATACAACCCCAGAGAGCTGAAATCTGCCAACAGCCAGTGAGTTTAGGAGAGGACCCCAGGCCTCACAGGAGATGGCAGCCCTTGATTCCAGCCTATAGAGACCCTGAGCCGAGGACTCAACTAACCTGTAACAGGAGCCCTGGCCCATGGAAACTGCTAGATCATAGATCTGTGTTGTTGCTAAGTCTGCAGCAGGAGAACATTCATATAGTCTTCCTGCTATAGCTCAAGCTTACTCTATGTGTTCTCTGCTGTCAGTCTATCCACATGGAAAGTAGTCAGAGGAAACACACAAAGCTCAGAAAGACGGGTGTGTCAATGAGAAGGCAGATGCCATCTGGCTGGAGGCCCAGGGGCTGCGTCCTCGCAGGGCCAGTTCTGAAAACCCTGCTTTCCTGGCCAACCGGTTCCTACAGGCCTAGACTCAGGGTGGATCCTGGAAGTTAGTTGTATCATGAAAAGGACCCTATTTGGGGTCAGATGAGTTGGCTCTTGCTCCCGGCCTGCATCTTACTGTGTATACCCCTAAAGGTTCCTCACTGGCAAAGTGAGATGGCAATGCTTAATGAGATGACTCACTAACAGAAAGGGACTGTAGACTGCAAATGAAAAGGCAGATTGTTACAAGGGGGAAAATCTCCACTGAATAATTTCAGAAGAACTAGATGGACAGAAGACAGGTTGGTGGTTCCTCAGTAGCAATTTAATAAGAGAAGGAAATATTTATTATCTACATTGCCTTTTACATCATGGTTGCATGTTGCCAAGGGCTATTTCTCAGGATCATAAAGCAGGTGAGGCCTCTTTACTCTTACCTGTAGCAGGGAGACCAGAATTCTTTTTAGGCTTCCACTTGTATCACCTTTGACATCCGATTCAAGGCTCTTGTCAAACACTTTAGCGGAAGAAGAAAGGAGGAGAGGAAGCAGATTTAGTTTCCCAGAGGTAGTTTGCAAGAAGCATTCTTTATTTAAAGTCAGAACAAAAGGTCACTTACACCTTTGGTAGGCCTCTTTAATGGCAATGATTTCCTAGGAAAGATAATAAAAAAAAATCAATACTTCAAGGTGGGGTTTATTGATAAGATAGGCAGATACCAGCCAAGGTAGGAGGCAGAGCCTATTTCTGGACACAGGATGCCTTCATGACTTCCTCCAAAGGGGGCAGTCCCTGCAGGTCAAGGTCTAAACCTAGAGCAAGTCAGCAAGTTCCTGGCGGTGTGGAGGTAAGGGGTTTCCCTGGTGCTTCAGGGGGTAAAGAATCTGCCTGCAATGTGGGAGAACTCAATCTCTGGGTCGGGAAGATCCCCTGGAGAAGGGAATGCCTAGCCACTGTAGTATTCTTGCCTGGGAAATCCCACGGACAGAGGAGCTGTTGGGTCACAGTCTATGGGGTCACAAAGAGTTGGACGTGACTGAGGGACTAACACACACACACACACACACACACACACACACACACACACACATATCCTTAGTTAAAAGTGAAAGCATTACAGCTAAGCTGATTTATTTTTTAAAGATTCCTCGATGTGGATCATTTTTAACGTCATTAGTGAATTTGTTACAATACTTTTTCTGTTTTCTGTTTTGATTTCTTGGCCATGAAGATCTTAGCTCCCCACCCAGGGATCAAACCCACACACCCTACAACTGGAAGGCAGTCTTAACCATTGGACCACCAGGGAAGTCCCTAAGCTAACATAGTCATTCACTGCCTTCTTGCTCCATCTCACTCCCCATCCTCCCCACAAGGGAGCCAATTTTAGAAATTCTGTGTGCATTTTCCCTTTGCATTTGTACATATATGTTTGTGCTACTGAAAATATATAGAATTGTTTTGTGTATGTGTTTAAAAACTGGAATACTGTATATATTTGTTCAACTTATTTTTTTCACTCAGTAATAGGTCTTTAAGGTCCTGCTATGCTTATGTACTATTAGTCACCTAGCATTTTTTTTTTTTTTTAATGGAGACAAAATGTTCCATCCCACAGTAAGCCCCAGTTTATGTAGCCGGCCTCTGACTGATGAACATTTAGGCTGTTTCCAATTTTTCTCTACTTCAAACAAGGCTGCACTCAGTCAACAATTTTGCTATGTGCTGCAATGCAAGTCTCTCTCTAGGGTGTGTGCTGGGAAGGACTGCCTTCCAGGCACATGCCACCCTGAAAAAGCGAGTGCCATAATAAAGTGAACTACATGAATCTTTTGGTTTCCCAGTACATACAAAAGTTACACTGATGTATATGAACAGTTGAGTCCTTTTGCTGTCCACCTGAAACTCTCACAACATCGTTAATCAGCTATAATCCAATATAAAATAAAAGGTTAAAAAATAAAAAGAAAAAAGTTATGCTGACCCTCTACTGTGGTCTATTAAGTGTGCAATAGTGTCTAAAAAAATAATGCACATAGCTTAATTTAAAAATACTTTATTCCTGAAAAATGCTAGCCATCATCTGAACCTTCAGCGAGTCATCATCTTTCTTCCAGGGGAGGGTTTGAAATATGAGAATTGCCAAAATAGGACACAGAGACAAGAAGTGAGGAAACGCTGTTGGAAAAATTATGCTGATAGACTTGCTCCAAGAAGCATTGCTGCACACACTCAGTTTGTAAAAATGCAATGAAGTGAAGTGCATAAAGCTATGTATGGCTGTATGTTTCACTGGCTTGTCCCAAGGAGGCCACTTGGGAGCTGCCTCAGTTTACACTTGAACCAGCAGCATATAAAAGCCAGTGTCTCTCCACAGTGTCTCCCACAAGCTGTGTAAAATGAAAGTCATGAGGCAGCGAGTGGGGCTGATGGAAGGTGAGGAGCCAGGCCCGTGTTGCTGTGGTGGGCGGGAAGGGGGTAGGAGAAGGTGGGGGCTGAACACCTGTGACTCTGCAGCCCCCTCCCCTTTCTCCTCCTTCCAACCCACTACCAGGATCTGACTGAACCTGTCGCCTGCTCTCTCCCTGCTTTTCTCCTTTTTACTGTCAGATCTATTTGATTGGGGAAAAAAAAACGTCTTGCTAATTGTTCAAGACCAGGACTCAAAAGAAACTAGGTTGAAGGTGAGCCACATGGGGACAAATGTGATTAGAAAAAGAATGACCAAATTAACCTTCTGGCCACGGGAGGCTGCCCCGATACTGGCTGCCGGGTCACTGGCACTTTGGTGCTTCTGGAACGCATGGGGATACTGAGTAAGGAGAGTTGTGTGGTTATTGGACAGAACCAATGCCATCCAGCTGTGCTAAGGCTCCTCTAAACCACCATCCTAACCCCAAATAGAGGGGTTTTATTATCTGTGGGAAGAAGAGGAGTCCAGGGATGTTCAGGAAAGGGGTTTGCTCCTGTAGCCTGGACCCCGGTGGTGCCTCGGGTAACGGGCTGGACAGCACAGGCTGAGCAGAAGGAACGAGCCTGGGTTCTCGACATTTGGGGCCTAAGTATTAATAGCCCAGCAGCATCAGAGCGCTGGGGTGGTTTTCCTCGCCGTCTGCTCCAGGTGCTGCTTCTATTTCTTCCCTGGAGGAATCAAAAATGTTGGGTTTTCTTGGCACTTTCCTTGCTGGACCTCCCCACTCTACATGATGGATGTTGCAGAAGAAGAGGACATTTCCAAAGAATGACCTGGGGACCCTCTTTACTTTTGATGAATCCATGGTCCCTGGGCTTCCCTGGTGGCTTAGATGGTAAAGAATCTGCCTGCAATGCAGGAGAGCTGGGTTTGATCCCTGGGTCAGGAAGATCCCTTGGGGGAGGGAATGGCAACCCTCTCCAGTATTCTTGCCTGGAGAATTCCATGGACAGAGGAGCCTGGCAGGCTACAGTCCATGGGGTCGCAAAGAGTTGGACACGACTGAGCAGCTAACACACACACAAGGCCCCTATGGGTTCTGGAACCAAAGATGAATGGGCCTTCACAAATGTCCTTTTTAGCTCCTGACATGATGGCATGTACCCAAGGGACGAGGGGAGAGGGCTGCTAACAGAAGGACATGGAAACCTCTGGGGAGGTGGTGACAGCCCCCGCTGTTTCCTGGGATCCCCTTGGCAGTCCCACCCACCTGCCTCGTTCCTTCGCTCCCTGCGTCCACGCTTGGATTGCTAATTGCAGTATCGGTGCTAGGAGACCTGCAGAGTCAGGCTGGGCAGGTAAAGTAGGACTCGTATCCCACATATGAAACTGCATCTCTTTAGAAAAATAAAGCTGGATTGACACAGCTCTTCTGGAAGGCTCTATCCTGTCAAGCCAGGGGCAGTAACACCAAAACCAACCATCAGAATATTGGAAGAGGCATCTCTCCAAAGTGAACCAAGCGGGCACATTGCTTGCCCAGATACTTGCTCACCACAAGGGTGGAGGGCTAGGAGGACTTTCCCTTCTGGCTGCTGTAACCCTCTCTGACGGGCATGTGGACGCTCCCTCAGGGGCTCGGCTGGGACTCACCTTATTGGTTCTCGTGCACAGGACCTCGATGAGCACTGCCTCGTTCGTGCCCAGGCCCTTCATGGCCTTCTGCAGCTGCCGGGCAGCATACTCCTCGGGGCGATCCAGAAGGGCCAAAGCTGTCTTCTCAAAGTTTCCACTCAGCTCACTCTTGAGCACCTCCTCCAGGTCCTGTGGGAAGATGGCAGGAGTCCTGACTGAGAAGGGCCTGAGGGCAGGGGGACAGGGGTCTGCTTTCCGCATGGCACAGCCCCAGGGGAGACTGGACACTTGCCGTGGATGCCCAGGGCACGCCCTAGACAGGAGCTCTAAGGGGGAGTGACCTTCTCTGGAGGACAGTGGCCACCCGACTGCCCATCCATCTGCTGGGGACCCTGAAGATGAGTCACAATGACAACAAGCATTTGCAGAACACTTCAGGGTTCAGAGAGCTTCTCATTGATCCTCAAGACAGCCCTAAGAGGAGAGGTATTTATTGCTTTATCCCCATGGACTGAACCTTGGTAAGATAAAGGACTCATCTACAAACATAGGCTAGAGAGGACTAACACAGGTTGGTTCTCTCCAGGAGACTGGCTCATTCTTTGTCCAGATGGGGGTGCTTTTGAGCGTGAAAGCACATGTGTCCAACTCTTTGCAACCGTGTGGACTGTGCCTACCAGGCCCCTCTATCCATGGAATTTTCTAGGCAAGAATACTAGAGTAGGTTGCCATTTCCTTCTCCAGGGAATCTTCCAGACCCAGGGATCGAACCTGTATCTCTTGTGTCTCCTGCATTGACAGACGTTCCTCACCAGCTGAGCCACCAGGGAGGCCCTGAGAGTGAAAGGGGGCCCTACTAATAGTCGTCCCCTGTTGTCACAGGGGACGAGAGGAATAAAGTGAGACTGTCCTGGGCAAGCTCCATGTACAGCCACTTCGGTGTTTTGTTAAATCCTGAAAGGGACACGTGTGAGAAAGAACTCAAGTAGGGGGAGGGAAGTTCATGAAATTCTCCCTGGCATCTGTTTTTGGCAAGCCCCCTCTAATCGCGAGTAGACTGCCTGCTCCCACCTGCCTCCCTCTGGCTAGATGGTTTAATGAGAAAAGCGTCGGGAATGAACGTTCAGTCCAGCTAGAGCTGTCGACATCCCAACTGAAATGAAGGACCTCAAAGCAGGACTTGCATGCGGAGAGACTGCTCCGTGTGGGTCAGACTGGAAGCCAATAGACCAAGCTACAGCATGGAGTGGGCCTGCTACTCAGCTCCACGCATGATGGCTAATAACACAGTCACGGAGTTCTGTGACCTTGGAAATGCGCTTAATTTCATCATCTCTTGGTTTCCTTCTTCAAAGAATGGGGAGAATAGTAAGACTTACTTCCTAGGATTCTTGGGAGAATTAAATGAGACAGCCCTTGTAGACACTGAACACAGTGCCTGGCACATTTTCGATGTTCAGTAAGTGATTATTATTGTTGCTGTTATTATTGTTCTATGTTGATGAAACTTTCAGAGAGAAGGCAAATCAACTATTCTTCAAATGAACCTTTGAGTTCCAGATCTGGGAGAAAAACCCCGAAGATTTTTATCCAAGGCCCTGGGATCTGCTGCCTCAATAGTGGGTTGTGATGTTAATATTACTAGCTTCATTCCATGTTAGTTGCTGCATCTAACCCTGACCTTGTGAAGACAGGCTTCTGGTCAGTGCTCTGGTGTGGATCCACCCGAAGACTGGAAATCTTTTTTCAAGTCAGATGGGCATTATATAGAACTGTAGAGAAGAGAGATTCCAGCTGCCTGCTCTTAGAAGCCACAAGCATGAAAACAAACCCCTGTGTGTTTACATTCTATTTGGACATAGGAGCCAGCTCAGGATACCTTGGCTCTAACCCTGGTTTCCTGCTAACTAGCTGTGTTACCTTGGGATGCTTATTCTCTTTGGAGCTCAGTTGACTTGAGGATTTAGATTTGTTTGTCTCTAATGAACTGAACTGAACTGAACTGATTATCTTCCAGGGTTTCCCTAATGGCTCAGTGGTAAAGAATCTGCCTACTGATGCAGGAGATGCTGGTTCAATCCCTGGGTCAGGAAGATGCCGTGGAGGAGGAAATGGCAACCCTCTCCAGTATTCTTGCCTGGAGAAACCGCCTGGACAGAGGAGGCTGGCAGACTACAGTCCATGGGGTTGCAAAACAGCTGGACATGACTGAGCAGCTGAATAACAACAACGACAAGAGATGTCTCCTAGCTTTGTAATATGATTCTCAATCACCTCTTTGGCGGTCTCAGCCATCTGATACACAGCTGAGAATTGGAAAGTAAAAAAAAATGATTGGCAGATGTAGGTATTGCAGATTTTGTGCTATAGAGTGCCCACTTTAACAAAGCCCGAGGTTCTGACTTTGAACCCATTTATTTTTATTTTACTGCTTCCTAAGTGGTGCAGTGATCAAGAATACTCTTGCCAATGCAGGACACAATAGACACAGGTTCAGTCCTTGGGTCAGGAAGATCCTCTGGAGAAGGAAATGGCAACCCACTCCAGTGTTCTTGATGAAAAATCCCATGGTCAGAGGAGCCTCATGGGCTACAGTCTATTGGGTTGCAAAGAGTCAGACATGACTCAGCATGCACACACACTCTTCAGTTCAGTTCACTTCAGTTACTCAGTCGTGTCTGACTCTTTGCAACCCCATGAATCGCAGCATGCCAGGCCTCCCTGTCCATCACCAACTCCCGGAGTTCACTCAAACTCACGTCCATCAAGTCAGTGATGCCATCCAGCCATCTCATCCTCTGTTGTCCACTTCTCCTCCTGCCCCCAATCCTCCTCTCTTCTTTTCACAGCTATTTGTAAGGCCTCCCCAGACAGCCATTTTGCTTTTTTGCATTTCTTTTCCATGGGGATGGTCTTGATCCCTGTCTCCTGTACAATGTCACAAACCTCATTCCATAGTTCATCAGGCACTTTATCTATCAGATCTAGTCCTTTAAATCTATTTCTCACTTCCACTGTATAATCATAAGGGATTTGATTTAGGTCATACCTGAATGGTCTAGTGGTTTTCCCTACTTTCTTCAATTTAATTCTGAATTTGGCAATAAGGAGTTCATGATCTGAGCCACAGTCAGCTCCTGGTCTTGTTTTTGTTGACTGTATAGAGCTTCTCCATCTTTGGCTGCAAAGAATATAATCAGTCTGATTTCGGTGTTGACCATCTGGTGATGTCCATGTGTAGAGTCTTCTCTTGTGTTGTTGGAAGAGGGTGTTTGCTATGACCAGTGCATTTTCTTGGCAAAACTCTATTAGTCTTTGCCCTGCTTCATTCCACATTCCAAGGCCAAATTTGCCTGTTGGTCCAGGTGTTTCTTGGCTTCCTACTTTTGCATTCCAGTCCCCTATAATGAAAAGGACATCTTTTTTGGGTGTTAGTTCTAAAAGGTCTTGTAGGTCTTCATAGAACCGTTCAACTTCAGCTTCTTCACGTTCTTGGTTGGGGCATAGACTTGGATAACTGTGATATTGAATGGTTTGCCTTGGAAATGAACAGAGATCATTCTGTCATTTTTGAGATTGCATCCAAGTACTGCATTTTGAACTCTTTTGTTGACCATGATAGCTTCTCCATTTCTACACACACTCTTATTTTACACCAAAGCTCAAGAAGCCTGTGTCTGACTTTCCATATTGGCAGGATGCAAGTAGACACAGTGCTTGAGGGGCTGCTACAGTCAGGCACATTGACAAGGATGAAAGTTCAATGTCACTCAATACAATTTAAAGCAGCTAAACTGAAGCTTCAGTTATCTTCACCAGTGTCATCAATGAATGACATTGACAAGCCTCATTGTGAGGCGAGAAGCAGGAAAAACTACAAAAGCACAGCTGTCTGGACCACTTAATGTGGAAATAAACTGCTCCTCCTCTTATGGCAACGGGTTCTCCAGAAGTGATGGCTGGCCCTGGAGATGGAAGGCTTAGACTCGAGGCCTGGTTCTTTTTCTTACTAAGTGTGTGGTTTTGCATCAGTCATTTAAATAGATGAGCTCCACTTTCCTCTCTGTAAGATGGAAACAGCTAGCCCTTATTAGGGCTCCCTTTGCTGGAAGGTGCCGGCATTCCCCTGCCTGATTCTCCCAGAAACGTGAGAAGGGAGGCAAATTTATCATTGTATTTGTGAGGAGACCAAGCCTGGAGAGATGGTTGCCCACCCAGTGACAAATATGTAAAAGTCCATTTCTATCTATCTAATTATACATAGAATTATTGATACTGTAAAGATTTTCTAAATTTGGAAATAGAATGCAGCATAATTAATATTTATTTTGTAAACTGATCATTCTAATGACATTAAGAAAATGTTAAATTTTGTTCATGATATATTAATGAAGAAAATACTGTAGAAAGGCTAGCGTATTCTTACAGATTTCTGTACATAACATTATCAATGATAAGAATAGAAGAAATGTGTAAAGAAAGGAAAAGGTATTGATGCTTAATGAAACAGAGGGTGTTTTCACTTTTTGGTTTTTTAGTTTTTGTAACAGTCATTTATGAAGTATAAATCATTATTGAAGACACCTAAATAAATAATTCTTATATAAAGACCCTCCCACAAAAACTGATTTTCAAATTAGTGGCCTATCTATAAATTAATGTGTGGAAATAGTCCAAAAGAATGGGGAAAAATGACTGAGGGATTAATTCAAAAAGAAGTCAGTTGAAAAAGCAGTGAGCTAATATTGGTTTTACAGGCTGTTAACAAGGCCATTTCAGTTTTTCTGAAGTCAATTAAAGCTCTAAATAGTTGTCTTGTTTTGTTTCTCCTGGGCTAACTAGATAAAGCTTTAAAGGTATCTGTCACTGTCTTGGGAACATAAAGGAAGCAGAAGAGACAGTTAAGACCAAGGCCATGAGTGCAAGGCTGAAGACCCTCGGCATCACCTTGCCATATGTCGCCTTGTACTTTTGCTTTATTTGTTGCCTCTCATTCGATGTCCTGCTTGATAAGATTTCGATGATGGCAGCTTCATCAGTTCCTAAAGTGCAGGAAAAAGAAACAAAACCACAGTGAGCAAGAAACAAGCTGGAAGTTTATTTTAGTCCAGCTAGAGAAGCCAGTCTAGAAGGCGATGGTACCCACTCCAATGCTCTCGCCTGGAAACTCCCATGGGTGGAGGAGCCTGGGGGGCTGCAGTCCATGCGGTCGCGGAGAGTTGGACACGACTGAGCGACTTCCCTTTCACTTCTCACTTTCATGCACTGGAGAAGGAAATGGCAACCCACTCCAGTGTTCTTGCCTGGAGAATTCCAGGGATGGGGGAGCCTGGTGAGCTGCCGTCTATGGGGTCACACAGAGTCAGACACGACTGAAGCGACTTGGCAGCAGCAGCAGAGAAGCCAGGGTAGAGGTCACAGACTTTGGTGTAACCTAGATGGACCATTTGACTTTAATATCTTGGGCTGATAACTATATTCTCTTTATTCACTTAACAAGTATCCATTGAGGTCTCACATTGCATAAAGCACAGTACTAGGCATTGTAGTGGAAAGAGGAACAAATACAGTATATCCCTTAATTTCACTCCTCAACATAAATGTAAGAGAAATGAAAACTTATGTCCGCACAAAACTTGTATTCAAATGTTCACAGCAGCATCATTCATAATGGTCAAAAGGTGCAAACCACTTGAATGTCCATCAGTGGATAATGGAAAAATGAACCAAGCCGTATTCATTTGACGGAATGTTACTTGGCCAGAAAAAGAAATGGAGTACCAATACGTTTGATGATATGAGTGGACCTTAAGTACACCATGGTAAGTGAAAGAAACCGATCACAGAAGATGAAGTATTATGATTCCATTCATATGGAAGCCCAGCATAGGGAAATCTATATTAAGACAGAAAGAAGAACAGTGGCTGAAGGTGGGGTGGGCAGAGAGGTGATAGCTCAAGTGTAGGAGGTTTCTTTTTAAGGTGATGAAAATGTTCTAAATTGACCATGGTGATGGTTTCACACATTGCCACATTAGAAACAACTGAATACATTAAAAATAACTGAACACTTTAAATGGGTGAATTGTATGGTGTGTCTTATACCTCAAAAAAAACAAAAGCTGGTTAAAAAAAAAAAATGGTATGTTCCTTGCCCTCCAATTACTTAAAATGGAGTGGAAGAGGTTAAGACAAAAGGCCCCAATTGCTACAATATCAGGCCCATTCATAAACTTGTTAATTTCAGAGAAAATTCCTAATCGGAAGCTTGAGGGGTAGTTACCCCTTAAACTCCTTTGAACCACACTTTTTCCCTGATGCTCAAAATAATCCTTGTTCATCATAGGTGAAAGTGAAAGTTGCTCAGCTATGTCCAACTCTTTGCCACCCCATGGACTATACAGTCCATGGAAATCTCCAGGCCAAAATTGGAATGGGTAGCCTTTCCCTTTTCCAGGGGATTTTCCCAACCCAGGTTTCCCGCATTGCAGGCGGATTTGTGATCAATACTGAAATGATAATGACTAAGAAAGAAGGGCAGCGTATCATTTTTAGAACCTGGACACAGGATGGGAAGGGGCTTCCTAGGTAGTGCTAGTAGTCAAGAACCCTCCTGCCAATGCAGGAAACATAAGAAATGCAGGTTCAATCCCTGGGTGGGGAAGATCCCCTGGTGGAGGGCAACAACTCCAGTGTTCTTGCCTGAAGAATCCCATGGACAGAAGAGTCTGGTGGGCTACAGTCCATAGGATCGCAAAGAGTTGGACATGACTGAAGTGACTTAGCACGTATGCATGCACAGAGTAGCAAAGATGCCCCAGGAGTTGCAGATATGGGAATGAAAAAGACTACTTGATCAACAAACCTTGAATTCAGTTTCTTCAGACTGGATTCAAGTCCTGGCTCCACCCTTAAACCACACGACAAATCATCAGATTCTGGAGCGTTCCCGCCTGTTCCTAGCCCTCCTCTCATGCCTGCTGCCTGTATATAGTGTGTGCTGGCAAAGACTTGAAGTGTTTGGCCCCAGCCCACATTGCTTTATTTGCAAAGTCAGTGCTGGGACTTAGAAAAACTGTGCTGACCCAGGGGTTGGAGGGCTGTGTGCTGCTCCTAGGAAAGCCACAGCTCCATGCCTGTGGACTCTTCGTTTGGTCTCAAGGACTAGTTTCACCTTTAGAATTCCAGGAAGATCTAGCTCTCTGATACCAGCTGGAAAACCAGAAAATTTTAGGATGAGCTCACTTGCAAAAATAGCGTTCGCTGCCTGCCTCATTCCGACTCACTCCCAAAGCTATTTCTGCTGTCCCTCCTCATTTCCTCCTGCAGCCTCGCCTACGGAATCTGTATGCAGTTACTTCCTCTGCGACGTGATGTCTTTTTAACCTCTGAGTGCTGGAAATCTCATCTCAGAAGGGATTTTTTTTTTTTCTCATAAAAAAATCTCTGAATCCAACCCCTTCCTTTTTTTTTTTTTTCCCATGTGGGCTGCTCCATTGGAATCCTGTCTTACTCTCACCTTTTCTGGTCAGAATTCACTGTCCTGAGTGGCCTTTCTGCTGAAGAGATCAGCCTGCTCACCCTTCTGCTTCAAACTATTCCATCTAGGCCCCTTTAGATCCAGAACAACAGCCTGGACTCTTCTCTGCCCACAAGCCCTTCTGTTAGCTTTGCGCCCCTCATCTTCACTCCCGTTCCTCCTTCAGGACTCCGCTCGCTGGACTCTCCTGGGAAGAGACGGACACTCCTTCCTGGGTCCCTCCTATTGCCCTTCCTCCTCTGCCATCCCTCACTGCAGGTTTCATGGGAGCAGGGGGCACTGCTCATTGCAATATCCACACGGAAGGCTCTCAGTATTCATCAGACCTGCTTGCTGAGTGAAGGAACGTTTAAATGCATGGGGACGTTTGCACTGCATTTTGACGGCGCTGGTCTCTGCATGGGTGTAAAGCTGTGTGCTCTACTCAGGCGCTCTGTTAGTAGCAGGTGATGTGATGTGTGTGTGTGTGTGCTTGTGTTGGACTCTTTTTGACCCCATGGACTGTAACCTGCCAGGCTCCTCTGTCCATGGAATTCTCCAGGCCAGAATATTGGAGTGGGTTGCCATTTCCTTCTCCAGAGAATCTTTCCGACCTGGGAATCAAACTCGAGTCTCCTGTATCTCCTGCACTGGTAGGCAGATTCTTTACCCCTCAGCCCCCTGGGAAGCCTGTACGTAGCAGGGACCAACAGGAAATCCTCTGCTCTGACGCTTCAGTCAACCTATATCTGCATAATTCAGGACACTTGAGTTAAAAATTTAAAAGTAAGGCTGTTAAGACTTTCCTTCCTGCAATACTTTTTAAAACGAGAGCAGAGCAGTCTGGGGCTGGCCCAGCAGCAGCCTGGAGGTGAGCTGGGGAGCAACTGGAAGGGACTTGATTTCCCTCAAGCTCTTTGAGTCCGGGCATCAGGTGTATGTGGGGAACTGTTTCCACTACTGGACCAAGAAGCGATTTACTGAACAGTGACCTCATCTTCTATTTCACAGTACGTGTGTCATATAAGCAGTCTGTGCAGGGGAACAGTTTCCTGTAAACATTTACAATGGTTTGAGACAGCAGGGCCTGTCCCCAGGGATTCTGGGAAAGACTTTTTTTTTTTTTAATGAGGAAAGAAGGAACCTCAGCCTTGACTGTGCATAGGACACAGTAATTACACAGTCGAGGTCAGAAGCCAGTGACCGTCAGCCTTGGAGGGCCAAGAGCCTCCTGACTTTGGCTTTTCCAGCAATTTTCTGGGAAGACACGGAGCTGAGTTTCAGCAGGATGGTGGGGAGCTGAGTTTCTGCTGGGTTTGAAGCGACCTCCCTGTTACCCTCCCTGATGAGTGACCACTTCTCAGCAGGCCCCAGAGCCAGCCACAGCCACCCTCCAACAGCGCCATGGCGGCTTCTCCCTCTAAGACCCGTTTCTGTATTTTTCAGAAGGAGAAATGGCAAACCTCCTTTTGCATTTCTGAGAGGATAATGAATGTTGGGGTCTGTGCGCTATCAGATTAAGGCATTATCTACAGGAGGGATCTGCTGGGATGGGGGTTCACAGAGCCCTGATACGAAGGCCTAACGGGGGTCAGGGTCAAGGGATTTGGGTTAACCAAGACCCAGACCAAGGGTCCAAGGTACTTAGGAGCTAGGGAAGCATAAACACCAAAGATGTGAAAAGGAAATTTGCCAGTTTAGCATTATTTGGAAAAATCAGTTGCTATTTTATGGTATAGCATTCTTGTGTTTTTGTTTTTTTTTTAATTGGAGTACAGTTGTTTTACAATTTTGTATTAGTTTCTTTTTCTGTATCAAAGTGAATCAGCCATACTTATACACATATCCCCTCTCCCTTGGATTTCCTTCCCATTTAGGTCACCACAGAGTCCTGAGTAGACTTCCCTGTCTATGCAATAGGTTCTCATTAGCTCTCTGCTTTATATTGTAGTATATATATGTCAATCCCAATTTCCCAGTCCATTCCACCACCCCTTCCCTGCTTGGGGTCCATATGTTTGTTCTCTATGTCTGTATCTCTATTTCTGCTTTGCAAATAAGTTCACCTATAGCGTTTTTCTAGAATCCATATATATATGTGTTAGTATACAATATTTGTTTTTCCCTTTCTGGCTTGCTTCATTCTGTATGACACACTCTAGTCAACCCATGTCTCTATAAATCGTCCAATTTAACTCTTTTTTTATGGTTAAGTAATATTGCATTCTTATTATTTTGACTTTCATAGGTGGGTGAATGAGTGGGAGCCCACATAACCTTTTTGATGCCTAGGGCCTCTAACCTCTCTCTATGCAACATAGTGGATGCATGTGGTTACTGAGGATGCAAAGTGTGGCTGGTCCAAGTGGAAATGTTCTGTAAGTGTAGAATATATATAGCCCTTTGATGACTTAATGTGAAAAATGGGATGTCAGGTATCTCATGAATAACTTTGAAATTGGCTATCAGTTGAAATGATATTTGCAATACAGTATTGAGTTAACTAAAATATATTGTTAAAATTAATTTCACCTGGATTTTAAAATTTGACTTCTCAAAAATTAAAAATGACCCATATGTCTCACCATGATGGCTATTGGACAGCATGGCCCTAGAAATTTAAATCCAGCCCTGGCAGGGCTCGTATAGCAATAAGATAAGTATGTGGTCTTACAGATGAGTTTTGCAAATGATAAGATTTTGCTTGGACTTACTAATAGAGGTTAGAATTCTAGACCTTTAACCAAATGATAGCTTTTCAAGATGGCTCTAGGTCCAATCACCTCATCCTCATTTCATAACTTTTTGACTTTGGACAAGTATTTAACTTCTGAGCCTTGGAATTCTCATTTGTTAAGTCATTACAGTACAACCTTACAGGATTGTCGGGAGGTTACAAAAGACGATGTGTGTGGTACCCAGTTTAGCACTTGGCACGTAGAGGGGACTATCCAACAGTCGCCAGCACAAGAGTGGTTCCACCTCGTGGCCATACCCAAGTGGAGGTGGGAGGAGAACACAGCATGACTTTGACATTCAGTAGGTGCTGCATCTGTGCTTGGCGAACTAAATTCGTGTGGTAGCTAAGAACTCAGGGATTTATCATAAACCACAGCTGACTCATTCCACACCCACTTCAGCCCCTGTCTCCAGCCCACATCCAGATGTCAGGCCCTCTTTCAGGAGGCAGCAGGGAAACACCTGTGAGGCTGGCTCAGACCCTCAGAACTATAAACATCCTGACACTCACAGGCAAGCATGCCTCCTGATCAGCCAGCCAGGATGTGAGCAAGGACCAGCTCCTCTCTGCTGAGCTCACCTCTGATGCCCCCCTGAACCGAACAACCTGGTTGTCACCCTTCATTTCCAGCCCTCCCACCTCTGATTTATTCAACAATACTTACTATGTAGAAATCCCTTCTACTACTTCCCACCACATTGTCTTCAACCCTAGCTCCTTTGGGATTTCAGCATTTCTTGGCCAAGGTAGACTATTCTATAGTTGGATAGTTCCTTCTATGGAAGCAAAAGATGTCTTCCTAGAACTTCCACTGTGGATCCCAGGTCTTTCCCCTGGAGTCACACAAAAAGTTTAAATGGCTATCTTCTACCACAATACCCATTCCTAGGAAAGTAAATCTCCACTGATTTACCTCTAAGTGAAATCTAGCACTTGTCTCGGAGAAAGCGATGGCACCCCACTCCAGTACTCTTGCCTGGAAAATCCCATGGACAGAGGAGCCTGGTAGGCTGCGGTCCATGGGGTCGCGAAGAGTCAGACACGACTGAGCGACTTCCCTTTCACTTTTCACTTTCATGCATTGGAGAAGGAAATGGCAACCCACTCCAGTGTTCTTGCCTGGAGAATCCCAGGGATGGGGGAGCCTGGTGGGCTGTCGTCTATGGGGTCACACAGAGTCGGACACGACTGAAGCGACTTAGCAGCAGCACTTGTCTTCATAAAAAATTATGCCAAGAGAAAAAAGCCAGACATAAAAGGCCACATATTGTATACAGTGAGTCCCCTACAGATGAACCTTCAAATGTCGAAATTTCCAAGATGCGAACGTGCGTTTTATGGACGCCAGGTGTGAGTGAAATCGCAGCCTGCCCTCCAGGCTGCACTCCAGGCTCCCACCTCGTCTCCCTCCTGCAGTCAGTATCTCTTCTCTCCTGTTCACTCTATGCCCCAGTCCCTGTGTGCAGGCTCTTGTACTGTACTATTGTACTTTTCAAAGCACTGTAAGATTAAAATATTTTTCTTTATTTTTTGTGTTTGTTTTTATGTATTATGTGTGTGAAAAGTATTATAAATGTCTTACAGGACAGTACTGTGTAGCTGATTGTGTTAGTTGGGTGCCTAGGCTACTTTGTTGGACTTAGGAACAAATTGGACTTATGAATGCACTCTTGGAATGGGACTCGCTTATATGTAAGGGACTTAATGTAATTCCAGGTGCATGAAATGTCCAGAATCAGCAAATCCATAGAGAGAGAAAGTGGACCAGTGATTGTCTGGACCTGAAGGTGGAGTGGGAGCGGCTATGAATACATGTGGGGTTTCTTTTGGTTGATGAAAATGTTCTGAAGTTAGAGGTGATGATTACAAAACCCTGTGAATATATGAAACCCCATTAAATTGAACACTGCAAAAGGGTGGATTTTATGATATAGAAATTATATCACAATAAGAAAAAGAAACATTTAATAAAGCAGCTTTTGGATTCAGATGGCTTCTACTAGCCGTGTCTTCTCAGGCCTGAACCCGCCCATGGCAATTGTGTGGCCGAGGTGGCTCAGCTGTGATGTCTCTAAATTGTTGGCCCTTGGAGGCAATGACAGAACTTGGTTCAGTCCCAGGGCTCACTGCTTACTGGTGTTGTGTCTTTGGGCACGTTACTTAACTTGTCAAGCCTTTCCTCTCATCTGAAAAATGGACTTTTGTGAGAATAACTTAATGAGATCTTCTATATAAAGTGCTTGGCTCAGTGCCTAGAGTATTAAAAGTTTCCCAATAGGTATAAGAAAGAAAATTGAGGAAATTCATCAACCTTGCCCCTTTTTCCTCCCAAGCTATTGCTGTTACTTCCTTGTTCTCCTGGAACCCTTGATCAACAAACCCAGGACCAACCCAGTGCTTCCTTGGGTTCCAGAGTCTCTGTTTATGGCCCCAGCACTAGGTGCCCTTTCCCTCATCCCACTTTGTTCCTGGGTTTCCCTTTCTCTTGATCTCTTGCTTCTTGTTGCTATTTAGCTGCCAAGTCATGTCCAACTCTTTTGCCACCTCATAGACTGTAGCCTGTCAGGCTCCTCTGTCCATGGGATTTCCCAGGCAAGAATACTAGAGTGGGTTCCCATTCCCTTCTCCAGGGGAATCTTCCTGATCCAGGAATCGAATCTGCGTCTCCTCCATTGGCAGGCTGATTCTTTACCACTGGGCCAACAGGGAAGCCCAATCTCCTGCTTAGACTCCCATTCTTGGCCGCACTTAGGCCTAGATGTAAATAGCTGCCCCAGTGTGGCCCCTTGATTCTTGACCTTTGTCACAGTTTTGTCTCCACTTGTTCAGCTTCCAGGTGAAGCTCCAGGTGCCTAATTCAGTTCTTATCAGCCCTGACTCCCCACCACCTCCCATGAAAGATATCAGAGGGTTTAGATGACATTAGGATTGTAGAAACTACACTTCTCATGAAGTTTTCCCCAGCTCAAGTTCAAATTAAATGTCATAATTTTCAATCTCTAGCTATTATGTTGAATCCCGAAAAGTAATAGGATCTGATAACTTTGAGAGCTTTTATAAAGGGAAACTTAAAAACGATCAGCTTAGCTTGGAAGATATTAATACAAGATAAGTGGGAGGTCATCTTCCTGAGATCGTGGGAAAGTCAGACGTGAGATCAAGTTTAATCAGCGTCAGGAGTGAATGAGGAAACAAAATATCTTTCATACCCATTCCTTTGCAGGCTTTGTTCAGCTTTTTGGCATCTCGATCGGCATCAAAACGCTGATGACTTTTTGCTTTGGTATCTCGACCAGCATCCAAGCCCTGATGACTTTTCCCTTTGGCCTAGAAGAAAAAATAATTGCAAAGGTGAGTGGACAATTTGTTGTTGTTGTTGTTCAGTCATTAAGTTGTGTCTGACTCTTTGGGCATTAAAAATGATCTCTGGCTGAAATCGGCAGCTAAAAGGAAGACCAAGCAGACACCCAGATGAGGGAACAGCTGCCGCTGTACACATGGGTACGTGTGGAAATCAGCTGGGGAAGCTCTGGCTGCAGAGAGATGGCTGGTACCTCTTGGAGCCAGCTGGACTCGGATGCCCACAGAGAATGGGCCCCTTTGTTCTCTGGGACAATCAGCCTGGTCAGCTCTGGGAGCAGTGATTTTCTCATCGACTCCTCCTCTGTGTGTCTGTCTCTGAAACAGAGAGTAATACAGTGGGCCAGTGTCTTGGAATGCTGGTTTTTCCCCTTTGCCTTGAGACACAGCCTGTCTAGGGAAGAGTTGCTGCCTGCCAGAAACTGAGGATTCTAGGATCTTATTACAGATCCATTTTGTAAGCTGGGCTAAAGCTTTACCATTCACACAATGAGAGACGTACTATTTGTCAGAGATAACCCTATGGAACAAAACAGAGGTATTGGTTTTTACCGATCCTTGGGAAGAGAAAGTTCTGTATGTATACTAATCTAATATATCCCGTATTTTAGTCATTGGCATAGTATATCCACTAAATGTCCACAGCTATCTAGGTCTACATTATTATTATTTGCTTCTTATTTTTCTCTCAATTGACCTAGTTTGTTTTGCTTAAAGTTATTTTCCAGAAAGAAACTTCCTGTTAGCACTGAAGTGGAAGACCAGTGTTGCTTGCTTAAACAGAAGGTAAGCAAAAAATATCAGTGCACCGCTATTAAAAATTTAAAGACGTGAGGTTAATTGCAGTTATGCAACGAGTAGCTTTGAACACACTCTGGCTTTTCTCAGCTCTTTGTCTCTCCCCAGAGACCTTCTTTAATGACAAGTGTCACTTACTTGCCATCCTTCCGGGAAAGTTGGCTCAAGTGTTACTGTCTACACTCCCCGATTCTCCTCTCCCTCTTTTCATTTCTGTGGGCGCCTATTGGGAATGAGCAGTAAACCACATAAACCACAGAGGAGGAGTTGCATTCATCTGCCTGGCAGCTCTGTGTCCTCTGAGGACTTCCCCTCCCCTATTCCACGCGGTCTCACTGGGGCTGTCAGTCACGAGGCTTGAACCCCGTTGTCCTGCCCTTGGGTGGACACGCACCTTGTCACTCAGGCAGTAGTGACTAGTTCCGGAGTGGGGATGTAATCCAAGCAGGATCAGTTAGAATTTTTCCTGCTTTGATATATAGATATTGGGAGAGAGATGTCTCTCCATGGTGGGTTTGCTAAGCTGACTGAGTGTGAGTGTAGGGTGTGTTGGTGGCCATGTGGTCCACTCCATGAAAGAAGCATGGGTTCAGAATGAAGCAAAGCAGAGGTGATAAGAGTGGAAATAACGGAGAGAGAGAGAGAGAGAGAATGTAACTAGGGACTGGAGGAGGGCTGACTTTTAGGTTTTGGTTAATGGAGAATCATATAATTTTAGAGCCGAAGGGATATCAGGACCCCCCACCCCTTGCCTTTTGCAATGTAGTGTATACCCCATCTTCCCCCCCACAACCTCTATTTTTTGACCCCGTGTGACATGAGGGATCTTAGTTCCCCAACCAGGGATCAAACCCATGCTCCCTGCAATAGAAGCACCGTGTCTTAACTCCTGGACCTTTAGGGAAGTCCCACCTGGCCCATCTCAAAGTATCTATTCCTGAAACAAGCTGGAGAGGGACTCATATTTGTTGAGCACTGCCACATGCTAGACGACTCCTTCACTGACAGACCCCTCTTCAGGGGGAAGAGTGGGCATTAGTCACCTGATTTACAGAGAGGGAAGCCTGGGTTCATGCAGGTCAGAGCACCTGTCTGTGTTCTTGCAGGATGCATGTGTGCACCAGCTCAATTTGTCTCCTAAAGCCCATGCTCTTGTGTCTCCTGCACCATCCTCTGTGTGTGCGTGCTCAGTCTCTTCAGTCGTATCCAACTCTGTGCAACCCTATAGACTGTAGCCTTTCAGGCTCCTCTGTCCACGGAATTTTCCAGGCAAGAATACCAGAGTGGGTTGCCATGCCCTCCTCCAGGGGATCTTCCCAGCCCAGGGATCAAACCCACGGCATCTCCTGTGTCTGCTGCATCGCAGGCAGATTCTTTACTGCTGAGCCACCGAGGAAACCCTGCACCATCCTGCCTCACATCTAATTATGACTGGTACCTTCACATTCAGTGGAGGGATGGTGTGTCCCATTTTCCTTTCCCAATCTTTTGTCAGCTTAAGAAAACTATCTGGGACTTAGGAAGGCTTGTTGGCAGGACCAGAAATATAATTTGTGGAGCTCAGTGCAAAATGAAAATGTAGGGCTCTTTGTTCAAAAGTGATTGAGCATTTCAAGTGCCATCAAAGCATTTAACCAAGAGCAGGGCCTTTGTAAGGGTGGGACCCTGTGCAGCTGCACAGGCTGCACACTGACCAAGCTCACCCTGCTCTTTGATCACATTCTAAAAGGGCTGGTTCTCTGGGTGTGGGAGTGTGGGAAGGAGCAATCTCAAAGAAGTAAATTGTGTCTCTGCTTTTCATCAGGAGTATTATGGGTGGCTCAGGAAGCGAGGTGGACTTGAACCAGAGCAGCAGAAATCTCCTAGTAACAGGCTGATTCATAAACAGTTCTGTAGGTCACTTTAGCTTCATCCGTGAAAGAATTCAGTGGAACTCTTATTATCTATCCCACTTCCCAACTGACAAGTTGAAACAGAGATGGGGGCTCTGTGAAAAGTTCTGGTTATGCCTGAGGGTCCTGGCTGAGGGGCAGTGAGGGTGGGGAGGAGTCCAGGTAGCTTTACGCTTGCCCAGCTCTTGCTGGCAGTCTGCTTCTTCCCCAGGGGAAGACTTTTTTCCTCATTGGCACAAAGATGCTGCCAGGGCTTGCAGAAGCCATGAGGAGACTTGTTCATGATCCCCGGGCCAGGTAACTGCAGAATTGGAGCCAGGGCTTTAACCAGGACTGTCTGGTAGTCAGCTATGGAATGCCATTCAGTCTCTGTTTCAGTAAGACGGTTCCATGATACAAATATCATGGAGTTGTAAGAGGGGAGGGATGTGAAAAGGAACCTCTGAACAGGGCTAGTTTGTTTATCCAAGACCAAAAAAGTACAAATAAGTGTCCTTTAGACCAAAATAATATTGATGTCTGGGCAAGGTGGCGGGACCATGTGGTGGGGAAAGGAGGCTGGTGGAGGGTGTGCATTGGGAGAGGGTTGAGCCACATGTCAGGAATAAAGATGATGTTGAGACTTCATTTTTTCCTTTACAACTAACGCAGCGTTTAAGTCTCTATCAGACGTATGACTCTCGGCAGGGCAGGATAAAGTAACTGCCCCCTTCTAGGAAAGAGTCTTAGCTGTCTTGGTTATCTTTCCTTATCAGAAGAGAATTCCATCTTGTTCCTAGCTGTTTAATCACTTAATCATGTCCAACTGTAGCCCACCAGGTTCCTCTGTCCATAGGGTTCTCCAGGCAAGAATACTGGAGTAGGTTGCCATTTCCTTCTCCAGGAGATCTTCCCAACCTAGGAATCGAACCCACATCTCCTGCATTGGCAGGCAGATTCTAACAGCAGGATATTCGATGTCAGAGGAAAGGAATTGTGTTTTGTGATTTTAAAAAGAAAAAAAGAAAAAGAAAACAGTCTGTTTGGAAGGAATCTTCCCCTCGGCACAGCCGGGACTGCATCTACAATGGCCGCATTCATCAGCCATGGCCAGTGTTGATGCAAGGGCTGTCCTTGGCTTGTTCCGATGAGCCGGGTAACAGCTTCTCCGGAATGCACACGGAGCAGACATTCGTCCTCCATGGTTCATTGTTAATGGGCCAGGCAGCTGACTCTGGGGCCTTGGGCCAATTTGCTCATCAGAAGATTTTGTTTTGAAACCTGAGGCCACTGAGCAGAATTTCCATACAAAGCAGTTCTGCAGGAATGTGAACAGACACAAAATGGCAATGCAGGAGACTCCAGGATGGGGACGAAAGGTTGAGTTTGTTAGAACTGAGGCAAACACATGGTTATTCTACCTGCTTTCTACTGCTGCTGCTGCTGCTGCTAAGTCGCTTCAGTTGTGTCCAACTCTTAGCGACCCCATGGACTGCAGCCTACCAGGCTCCTCCGTCCATGGGATTTTCCAGGCAAGAGTACTGGAGTGGGGTGCCATTGCTTTCTACTACAAGGCATCAAAGAGCTGGGGCAACATTCCTTTTTTGTTTTGTTTTTTAAAATAGCGTTTGCACTGATACTCAGGAGACACGTAAAAAAGACATGATGCTAGATGTTAATAAAAATGATTACAGAGTCTGGGTTTGAGGCCACATAGATTCAAGTTTGAATGTGGTCCTGCCCCTCTGCAGCCATGTGAACTTGAGCCAATTAAACTCTAAGCCACTATTTCCTCATCTGTAAAATGGGGGCAGTGTCTGCCTTCTGAGATCAGAGACTTACTTGAAATAACATTTCCAGTGCCAGATAGACAAGCCACAGACATGTTAGTCCTGTCTCTGCTACTTTGGGCAAACTCTTTTTTGTTGTTGTTTTGTAGTGATAGTTAGGCTTTCAAGTCTGTGTATTTTGACTTGGCAAATTTGGAAGGTATACACGTATTTTCTAAACTTGAAATTATGAGATTCTATTATCTATCTATTCACCATCTATCATCTATCTATTATCTAGCTATCTATTCATCCATCCATCTATTATCTATCTTGCAGTGCCCCAGAAGACATCATGTTTATAATAAGTAGCCACTGAGGATATGTTATGGGCTTCCCTGGTTGCTCAGTGGTAAAAAGTCCACCTACAATACAAGAGACACAGGAGACACGGGTTGACCCCTGGGTTGGAAAGATCCCCTGGAGGAGAGCATGACAACCCACTCCAGTATTCTCCAGTATTCTCCAGTATCCAGAACCCCATGGACAGAGGAGCCTGGTGGGCTGCAGTCCACGGGGTCTCAAAGACTTGGACAAAACTGAAATGACTTAGCACACATGTACAGGGATATAATAGTCAACTTTAAGTACACAGCTTTCTAGTCAGACTGGATTTGAATCCCATAGGGACTGCTTATTTCCTCTGTGACCTCGGGCAAGATTGGGAAACTCTCTGTGCTGTGGCCTCCTCACAGCGAAATGTAGATAATATCGCCTATCTCGTAGGTTTCCTGTGAGAGTTCAAATAAGTCATTCATGCAAAGCATCTGAAAGGAAGCCTAGCAGAAGGCATGTGTTCAATAAATGGAAAAAATATTGGTTGAAGGCATATCAGCCATGACCTTTCTAGAATATTCTAAACCTTTCCTGCTTGAGGGGTTTTCACCTTGTAAATGGCTCTCTAAAGATCAGTTTTTCACTCATCACCTACAGCGTGGCTCCAGAGTTCTAAGCATGCGCTTCACTGCGGCCAGTAAAGTGGTTAATAATTCAGGCTGTGTGGAGTCCAGATGATCTAGGCTGACACCACAACCACATTCTGGCCAGCACGACAGTTCGCACCCACTGGGTGTGAGGGTCCCGTTGAGATAGAAGGCTGGTGCAGAGCCAACCATTGCACTGCTCAGTCCAGGCTCAAAATGAAGCAAATACTTCCAACACTACAGAGAGCACTGCCTGGTACATGATTCCTCTGGGAGATTTTTGTTTTTTTCTTTCTTGTCTACATGTCATCTTTCTGTGTTTTCATGTCCTTGCATCTCAAACAGGGACACCAAGGATCCATTTTTCTGGAGGAAGAACACAAAGAAAGTAAATCGATTCCAGGAGCCTCGGAAGCAGTGCCACCTAGGCAGAAAGTGTTGAAAACATCACTCTGAAATGACTCAGGTTTAGCACACTGATTGCCCAGGAGGAAAGGTAGCTCTCTATTGAGTTCTGACATCTTTATCGAGTTTTGATATTTCTATCGAGTTTCGATACCTCCAGCCAGAAGGATGAAGGGGAGGAACAGACACCCAAAGGCTTCTGACTCCATGCAGTTCAAGCAAGGCTTAACTCTTATGATCAAGAGGGAATATTTTACAAAATCTTCCTCCAGCTCCCAGCAAACTCTGGCGATGGAGTGTGTTAAAACAAAGGATATGGTTTGCAAATTCGTTGCTCTATGCATTATATCATAACTAAGATTTTCCAGATAGGCCACCCAGCACGAGTACACTCATATTTAAATACACTCCTACTCATCAGTAGGTGTAACCTGCTTAGGTGACCTGATCTTCTATTTGGTTAACATCAAGACTGGAAAACAATACAGTGTCTCGTGAGAGACATGTGAATTCATTGAAAAGCAATGCCCTGCAGGCAAATTAGACCATCCTCTAGCAGTTCCTCCCCTTTCACCTGCTTTCTTGCCTCCCTTCTCTTTTTCCTTTTCCTTCTTCCCCTTTCTCCTTCCTCCTATTTTTCTTCCCTCCTCTTCCTTCAACAAACAAGCATTGAATATCTATTATGTGGCAAGCACTACCCCAGGTGAGGGGGACTCAATGGGTCTATTAATTGTAACCCCTGTCCTCAGGGAAATAAACACAGAAATAGATCAATGACCATTGCATTAGGATATAGTAAGCACTTTGGCTGCAAACAGCTGAGAAGAGAAAGAGGAATTTCTATGGAGAAGTTGACATTTGTGCTGGCTCTTCAAAGATGAATAGGAGTTCAGTCAGTTCAGTTCAGTCGCTTAGTCGTGTCCGACTCTTTGCGACTGCATGAGTTGCAGCATACCAGGCCTCCCTGTCCTTCACCAACTCCCGGAGTTCACTCAGACTCACGTCCATCGAGTTGGTGGACGCCATCCAGCCATCTCATCCTCTGTCGCCCCCTTCTCCTCCTGCTCCCAATCCCTCCCAGCATCAGAGTCTTTTCCAGTGAGTCAACTCTTCGCATGAGGTGGCCAAAGTACTGGAGTTTCAGCTTTAGCATCATTCCTTCCAGTGAACACCCAGGGCTGATCTTCAGAATGGACTGGTTGGATCTCCTTGCAGTCCAAGGGACTCTCAAGAGTCTTCTCCAACACCATATGGGATTTTCCAGGCAAGAGTACTGGAGTGGGGTGCCATTGCTTTCTACTACAAGGCATCAAAGAGCTGGGGCAACATTCCTTTTTTGTTTTGTTTTTTAAAATAGCGTTTGCACTGATACTCAGGAGACACGTAAAAAAGACATGATGCTAGATGTTAATAAAAATGATTACAGAGTCTGGGTTTGAGGCCACATAGATTCAAGTTTGAATGTGGTCCTGCCCCTCTGCAGCCATGTGAACTTGAGCCAATTAAACTCTAAGCCACTATTTCCTCATCTGTAAAATGGGGGCAGTGTCTGCCTTCTGAGATCAGAGACTTACTTGAAATAACATTTCCAGTGCCAGATAGACAAGCCACAGACATGTTAGTCCTGTCTCTGCTACTTTGGGCAAACTCTTTTTTGTTGTTGTTTTGTAGTGATAGTTAGGCTTTCAAGTCTGTGTATTTTGACTTGGCAAATTTGGAAGGTATACACGTATTTTCTAAACTTGAAATTATGAGATTCTATTATCTATCTATTCACCATCTATCATCTATCTATTATCTAGCTATCTATTCATCCATCCATCTATTATCTATCTTGCAGTGCCCCAGAAGACATCATGTTTATAATAAGTAGCCACTGAGGATATGTTATGGGCTTCCCTGGTTGCTCAGTGGTAAAAAGTCCACCTACAATACAAGAGACACAGGAGACACGGGTTGACCCCTGGGTTGGAAAGATCCCCTGGAGGAGAGCATGACAACCCACTCCAGTATTCTCCAGTATTCTCCAGTATCCAGAACCCCATGGACAGAGGAGCCTGGTGGGCTGCAGTCCACGGGGTCTCAAAGACTTGGACAAAACTGAAATGACTTAGCACACATGTACAGGGATATAATAGTCAACTTTAAGTACACAGCTTTCTAGTCAGACTGGATTTGAATCCCATAGGGACTGCTTATTTCCTCTGTGACCTCGGGCAAGATTGGGAAACTCTCTGTGCTGTGGCCTCCTCACAGCGAAATGTAGATAATATCGCCTATCTCGTAGGTTTCCTGTGAGAGTTCAAATAAGTCATTCATGCAAAGCATCTGAAAGGAAGCCTAGCAGAAGGCATGTGTTCAATAAATGGAAAAAATATTTGTTGAAGGCATATCAGCCATGACCTTTCTAGAATATTCTAAACCTTTCCTGCTTGAGGGGTTTTCACCTTGTAAATGGCTCTCTAAAGATCAGTTTTTCACTCATCACCTACAGCGTGGCTCCAGAGTTCTAAGCATGCGCTTCACTGCGGCCAGTAAAGTGGTTAATAATTCAGGCTGTGTGGAGTCCAGATGATCTAGGCTGACACCACAACCACATTCTGGCCAGCACGACAGTTCGCACCCACTGGGTGTGAGGGTCCCGTTGAGATAGAAGGCTGGTGCAGAGCCAACCATTGCACTGCTCAGTCCAGGCTCAAAATGAAGCAAATACTTCCAACACTACAGAGAGCACTGCCTGGTACATGATTCCTCTGGGAGATTTTTGTTTTTTTCTTTCTTGTCTACATGTCATCTTTCTGTGTTTTCATGTCCTTGCATCTCAAACAGGGACACCAAGGATCCATTTTTCTGGAGGAAGAACACAAAGAAAGTAAATCGATTCCAGGAGCCTCGGAAGCAGTGCCACCTAGGCAGAAAGTGTTGAAAACATCACTCTGAAATGACTCAGGTTTAGCACACTGATTGCCCAGGAGGAAAGGTAGCTCTCTATTGAGTTCTGACATCTTTATCGAGTTTTGATATTTCTATCGAGTTTCGATACCTCCAGCCAGAAGGATGAAGGGGAGGAACAGACACCCAAAGGCTTCTGACTCCATGCAGTTCAAGCAAGGCTTAACTCTTATGATCAAGAGGGAATATTTTACAAAATCTTCCTCCAGCTCCCAGCAAACTCTGGCGATGGAGTGTGTTAAAACAAAGGATATGGTTTGCAAATTCGTTGCTCTATGCATTATATCATAACTAAGATTTTCCAGATAGGCCACCCAGCACGAGTACACTCATATTTAAATACACTCCTACTCATCAGTAGGTGTAACCTGCTTAGGTGACCTGATCTTCTATTTGGTTAACATCAAGACTGGAAAACAATACAGTGTCTCGTGAGAGACATGTGAATTCATTGAAAAGCAATGCCCTGCAGGCAAATTAGACCATCCTCTAGCAGTTCCTCCCCTTTCACCTGCTTTCTTGCCTCCCTTCTCTTTTTCCTTTTCCTTCTTCCCCTTTCTCCTTCCTCCTATTTTTCTTCCCTCCTCTTCCTTCAACAAACAAGCATTGAATATCTATTATGTGGCAAGCACTACCCCAGGTGAGGGGGACTCAATGGGTCTATTAATTGTAACCCCTGTCCTCAGGGAAATAAACACAGAAATAGATCAATGACCATTGCATTAGGATATAGTAAGCACTTTGGCTGCAAACAGCTGAGAAGAGAAAGAGGAATTTCTATGGAGAAGTTGACATTTGTGCTGGCTCTTCAAAGATGAATAGGAGTTCAGTCAGTTCAGTTCAGTCGCTTAGTCGTGTCCGACTCTTTGCGACTGCATGAGTTGCAGCATACCAGGCCTCCCTGTCCTTCACCAACTCCCGGAGTTCACTCAGACTCACGTCCATCGAGTTGGTGGACGCCATCCAGCCATCTCATCCTCTGTCGCCCCCTTCTCCTCCTGCTCCCAATCCCTCCCAGCATCAGAGTCTTTTCCAATGAGACAACTCTTTGCATGAGGTGGCCAAAGTACTGGAGTTTCAGCTTTAGCATCATTCCTTCCAAAGAACACCCAGGGCTGATCTTCAGAATGGACTGGTTGGATCTCCTTGCAGTCCAAGGGACTCTCAAGAGTCTTCTCCAACACCACAGTTCAAAAGCATCAATTCTTCGGCACTCAGCCTTCTTCACAGTCCAACTCTCACATCCATACATGACCACAGGAAAAACCATAGCCTTGACTAGACGGACCTTTCTTGGCAAAGTAATGTCTCTGCTTTTGAATAGGAGTTAGGCAAGCGCAAAAAAGGGGGAAGAGGAAGGGTGGAAATGAAAGAAAAGGGACAGTCCAGGGAGAAACTATAGCCTGGTGCTTCCTGGGTCTGTGTGCATGCGTGCTTACTGTGACCTTGGACAGCACTGCTGCAGAACACGCGTGATCTGAATGTGACATAAAGACAAAATGTGGACTTGGGAGCCAGTCCCACTGTGTTCAGTTACTCTTTGCCCCTTGCTGGTTGTAGGCCTGCAAGCGAGCTGACCCATCTGTCTGAGCCTTTGTTGTCTCATCTCCACAGCAGGGTAGCACCAGCTCACCGTAGTGTGCGTTTAGCTGTGGTCGCACCATGCCAGCTTACAATCAGCACACGGACGGTGGCACGTAGGAGGTGGGGTGCTGGGTGACAGGAGGAGGTAAGGGTCATTTGTAAACTTGGAAATATTATCAAAAGGGAATGGGAGTGGCATTTGGATTGTTTGCTCTTTCCAGCGCTGGTCTCCAGAAGCTTTCGCTGTCTGCAGTCTGCTGGGTAAATATTTAAAAGTGGTTGCTTGGTATCCAGACTCTGAGACAGGAAGTCTCCGAGGCAGAGCTGGGGAGCAGAGGGCAGAGGGCTCACTGTACACTGATCTGAAGAGGCCTGCTGTGTGAGCTGACGTGGAATCAGGAGGGGGTGGGGAAGACTAGTAACAAGGGGCGGGATTAGAACTAAGCAATGGCCTGGGCTTACTAAACAGGAGCAAAATGAGGGCTGGGCTAGGGAGACCCTCAGACACACCTGCACTCTCCTCAGCGTTAGCAAGACCATTGCCATGCTGGCTTATGGTACCTTGAGTGAATGTTGGCCATTTGGGCTAAACTTGCCTTGTATGGAGTTGGGGCAACTGAGGTTCACTTTGGGTCAGAAACTTTCTGATCACATAGGTAACCACCCCACCCCACACCCCTCTTCAAGATATCTGCCTTTGAACTTGGTGTGATGCTGGTTCTCTCCTTATCCTTTCAAAGTCTCTGTTTTCCATCTGCAAGATGATAATAATAGTATCTCTCTCTTGTGGGTTGTTATAAGGATATGGGTCAAAAGTGCTTAGCAGGATACTCGGCATGTGGTAAGGGCTCAGGGTTATTTTTAGCACTTCCTTCTATCTTGACCTGATTCCTGCTGTGTTGAACAAGCCCCTGACATAGGTGCCTTGTATGCCAGCTTTAAAATAGCTCATTACATAATTTTGTCCAGAGACCATTTTGTACTTAGTAGCAGGAGCTAAGAGTTTAAGAGAAATTTATGGGAGAAACACTTCAAATTGAGAATGACAGCTGAATGTAACACATTTACTACACGCCCGGCACAGACCCAAACAATTGACATATACTCACTCAGTCTTCACAATAACCCTATGAAGTAAGTATTGTTACCTCCTATTTTGCAGAGGAAACCAGAGCACAGAGAGGTTAATTAATTGCCTGAGGTCAAACAGCTCATAAGTGATGGAATTCAAACCTACACAGTCTGGATCCAGAAAGTCTACTGTTGACTTCTCATCAACCAATTTTTTTGTTCCTGTCAAAATTGTTTATTTTTAAAAAATTTAATGGTAGAAAAGTTCATTTCAACTCTTAATATGCTAATTTTTAAAAATAGAAACAACAGTGGAAACCTGTGACTGGTCTGTTGACCAGGGAAGCTGAGGACCATGTACATGGCCGTGGGGTCAATAAATGTTCCTGATGATGAGTCAATAGGAAGTGAAATGAAAAATAAAGGCCAATTATCACTATTTGCAAGGCAAAAGGGAAAGACTCTCCCAGAGCAAAATGTGTGTGCAGGGCAGACGTTATTGTCAAACTCTGCTACCAATATTCCTTCTGAGTCAAATAAAAGTGTATTTTCAGCTTCTTTCCTGTAAAATGGGACCAATGCCTACCGTACCCAGCAGAATCTCAGGAAGATAAAGTTAGATGAATGGTGTTCACAATGACAATGTGAATATTATTCACCATAGCCAGGATTTAGAAACGGCCTGTGGGGCTTCTGTGGTGGCTCAGCTGATAGAGAATCTGCCTGTAATGCAGGAGACCCAGTTCAATCCCTGGGTTGGGAAGATCCCATGAAGAAGGAAATGGCAACCAACTCCAGTATTCTTGCCTGGAGAATTCCATGGACAGAGGAACCTGGCAGGCTACAATCCATAGAACCGCAAAGAGTTGGACATTACTGAACGACTAACACTTTCACTTTTCATGTGTCTGTCACTGGATGAATAGATAAAGAAGATGTGGGAGATAGCTAGCTAGCTAGCTAAATAGACAAACAAACTTGAGATATTATGTCAAAAATATATATATGTCAGCCATGAGAAAGAAGGAAATCCTGTTATTTCCAACAACATGAATGGATCTTGAGGGCATTATACTAAGTGAAATAAGTCAGAGAAAGACAAATACTATATGATATCACTTATACATGGAGTCTAAAAAAGCTGATAGAAACAAACACTGAAATGGTGGTTACCAGGAACCAGGGGAAAAGGAACGAGGTTAACTAAGGCGTACAAACGTAAGTTCTGGGGATCTAATGTATAGCATAGTGGTTATAGTTAAATAATACTGTATTATATACTTGAAAGCTGCCAGAAAGTATCTTAAATGTCCTCACCACAAAAAAGAAATGGTAACTACATGCCATGCTGCAGGTGTTAGCTAATGCTATGCTGGTAATCATTTTGCAATATGTAAGTGTATCAAGTCAACACTTTAAACTTACACAATGTTATACATCAGTTTATTTCAATAAAGCTGGAGGGACTTCCCTGGTGGTCCCATGATTAAGACTCTTGTGCACCCACTCCAGTGTTCTTGCCTGGAGAATCCCAGAGACAGGGGAGCCTGGTGGGCTGCCGTCTATGCGGTCGCACAGAGTCGGACACGACTGAAGTGACTTAGCAGCAGCAGCAGCTTCCACTGCAGGGAACACAGGTTTGGTTCCCAATTGGGAAACCAAGATCCCACATGCCACTATGGCATAGGCATAGATAAATAAATAGCAAAGATTATGTTTAAAAAAAAAAAAAAACTGGGGAAAAAAGAGAACATGTAAGGACTGGGGAGAACGCTTTCATTACAGTGATCAGAGTTGGCCAGGGAGGGACTGACTTTTCCGACCTGCTCCAATAGGCTCTCGGGACTCTTCCTCCTCTCTCCATCTCATCCCAAGTCTTCCAGTTATCCCTTTTCCTGCTACTAAGACATCTTGCCATAGGGATCATTGTTCGAGGACCACAGTATGCCAGGGAACTGAATTTTCGCAGAGGCATTGTGAAGACCGAGAAGGCATGAGGCCAGCCGCAGGACCAGTTTCTGATGTTCGGCCCCTTGGGGTGACTGCTTACCAGCCTGATGAACTGTCGAACATTCTCACAGGTAAAAGGTCACTATCTCTGCCTGACAGAATCTATGCAAAAAAAGATTGCTGGTTTGTCATACTAGCCAGAGGCCTGTCCATGTGAGGCAGGGGAAGCAGAGGGCAGATGCTGTGATGGATGGATTCCTCCCTGTCCTGCCTGAGTCTGCAGAGGGCCAGAGGAGCTTAGAAACTGACAGCATGGAGACTCGTGTCCCTTTATTTTTTAAACACCTGGTTGCCCATCGTTGGTTCTATGGGCAACGGAGGAGAATGGATCTACTTAAGGAAATATACTGAAGCTTCATCTTCTCTCTGAAACTGTCCTGACCTTCCTGGAAAGAAATGAAGATTTTCTGCCAGTGGTGGGCTGGCACTGAAGTGAACAACCATTTGACTGCCCAAGATGGAGCGTTTCCTGGGAAATCCTGGGTTTTCAGTGCTAACACTGGGACAGTCCAGGTGAACCAGGATAGGTGGTCACCCTAGCTGAAACTGACTGTGCAAGTTTGTAATAGCCAGCATGTGCACACACAAATGACTGAGTCCTAATAAATCTGAATCATTAAGATACATGTATATACTAGGTATGGGCTTCCCAGGTGGCTCAGTGGTAAAAAATCTGCCTGCCAATGCATAGGAAATGTGGATTTGATCTCTGGGTTGGAGATGGAAATGGCAATCCACTCCAGTATCATTGCCTGGATAATTCCATGGACAGATGAGCCTGGCAGGTTGCAGCCCATGGGGTTGCAAAGTCAGACAGGACTAAGTGACTGAGCATGCACGCAGATATATGAGGTATAGGTATTTTAAAAACTCTCCAGATAATTCTAATGTGTAACCAAGGATGAAAACCACTGGTCTCATAAAAATTAAGGCATTTCCAACTGATATTTCAATGAATGAGAAAGCTTTAAAAATATATACACTGAGTGTTTGTACAAGTAAGAAATCCTAGACTTTATCCAGGGTGTAAAAGATAAAGGGAAGAGTTTTATCAGAGATTCTTAGGGTAGAAATTCAGCCAAGTGTTCTTCAAAGTAGATAACGTGGAACACTGAAGATATTAAAACCGGCTGAATTTCCAACTGGGAGAGGAGGTCCTTTTAAAATTCTCTCCAGATTCTTGTGAACAGTCAGTCTTTGTCTGGTAATATTATGTTTTTCACACTTTTCCAGCCCAGGAGCTAGCAAACTATAGACTGGGGCCAAATCCAGTCCATTACCTGTTTTTGTAAATAAAGTTTTTATTTATTTAACATAACCAACATGGGACATAACCAACCCACTCATACCCATTTAGTCAATGATTGCTCCCACACTACAACAGCAGAATTGAGTAGCTGCAACAAAGGTTGTAAGGCTTCCCTGGTGGTTCAGTGGTAAAGAAACGGCCTGTAATGCAGAAGACACAGGTTCAGTCCCTGGGTGGGGAAGAGCAACCCACTACAGTATTCTTGCCTGGGAAATCCCATGGACAGAGGAGCCTGGTGGTCTATAGCCCATGGTGTGGCAAGAGCTGGGCACGACTTAGCGTCTAAACCACTACCAACGACAAAGATTATGTGGCCCAGAAAGCCTCAGATAGTTACTTTGCAAACACCTTCTCTGTTTTATGCAAACTAGTGTTTTTTATCAGAAAACAAATGACAGAATCTGAGCCTTTGGCTGGCAATAGTATTTAGATTGAGTTAATACACTCTTCTCCCTTTTTGTATTTACGTCAACTGATACTAGTTTTCCATTTATGGTATTAATACAAGGTTTCTTTTTAAGATAAATTTGTGTCAAAAAGATGAGTGGATTCAAAGAAAATAATTAGAACTATTAATAAAACATGTGGGACAAGTATTTGGAAGCATTCCAAAAGGTCTCACTTAAGTGTGAAGTCTGCGAAACATTGTTCAGTGTATTCAATCACCTCATTTTACAGATACACTGAAGCTTGGTGGTGAAGTCATCTGCCCAGAGTCACTTACTCGATTATGGAAAAATACTTGATTCCTATCTCCAAGGACAATGTTCTTTTACCCCTAACTGGCCACTCATTTGTACTTTGAAACCCGTTAGCCTGAATGCAAATTATTGTACTATTTAAAGTCGATGAATTTAGAGCTAGATACTGTCCTGGTGACATTTCCACAGATACATTTAGTAGACACTGAGAGGCAATTTGAAACACAACAGAGGGGTCATTCACCTCTTTAAACATGAATCTTGGGTGATTAGTGGCATATTGTTTCATTAAGTTGATTGCTTCTTGGCCATGGTTTCCTTGAAACAATAAGTTTGATTAAACGTCTTGCTTTTTTGGGTTTTAAATCAAAATCCACTTAAATGCTTGTCAGAACAAAAAGCTAAACTATTAAATAGAAAAATAAAAAAAAAAAACATATATAGTAGTATACTCTGTTGGGTATATTTAAGCACAGTTTCAATCTTACAAGAATATTTGGTAATTTTTGCCATGCATCTATTCCTCCATTTTAATTAGGACTTACCATGGTCACATTGACTAATAGCAAAGCTGATTTCTCTGTTCTTAGATCCTCTTTCCACTTGAATCAGCTTTTGAAGTCTGTTAGCCAAAGATGTAGACCAGATAGCTAGGAAAGCATGTTAGGAAACCATTGAAGGATGCTGAGAACCAGGGAGCTCTTTGTTTCTATTGATTCGTCCTTTCAAAGATGGAGTTTTTACAGTGACAGCTGTGACTATTGAAGGTTTGGCCATCGCTCTGTTGGTGTTAGTCTCAGTTGTGTCTGACTCTTTGTGACACCATGGACTGTAGCCCGCCAGGCTTCTCTGTCCGTGGAATTCTCCAGGCAAGAATACTGGAGTGCATGGCCATTCCCTTCTCTGGGGGATATTCCCG
This sequence comes from Cephalophus harveyi, assembly GCA_006410635.1. Lineage (NCBI taxonomy): Eukaryota > Metazoa > Chordata > Mammalia > Artiodactyla > Bovidae > Cephalophus > Cephalophus harveyi. The sequence goes on along the minus strand of SJYT01040710.1, from coordinate 104,223 downwards.
ACCCAGGGATTGAACCCAGGTCTCCTGCATTGCAGGCAGATTCTTTACCATCTTTACCATCTGAGCCACTAGGGAAGGCGTCACTCTGAATGAGTACAAATATTTGCAAGACTGGGCAAATAAGGCTGAAAATAGAAAAAGCATCTCCTTGGATCAGATCTCAAAATGATATACTTACATAGGCTGTGTGTTCTGAAAAGTAAGTGCAACTTTTTAGATTTAAAAAGTGATCTTTCTTTTAAATTTGGGGTTTCTATAAATTTAAATTTTATTGATTGGCATTTTAAAAACAATATTTAAAGAAGATTGGCATTGTTAGGTCATTTTCCAGAAAGACACAATTTCTTAGGCTATGCTCTTTGGGTTATACATCTCAATGTGCTATTTACCGTCAAAGGTGACTATGAAGTTGAGACTTGACCTTAAGGAGATGTGAACTTAAGACTCATCAAGGTGGTGGGTGCCATTGTTTCCAAAGATACTAGCAATAGACTCAGAAACACAAACAATGTGAGAAGCCTACCACACCCTGTCTCTGGTCTTGAAAGTCTTGCTTTTCAGGAGTTTTAAATCCAAATCCAATTTGATGCTTGTCAGAGTAAAAAGTTAAACTATTATTAATAAATTAAAAAAAATACATTGCAGTGCACTCGATTGGGTATATTTAAGCACAGTTTCCATCTTATAAGAATATTTAGTAATTTCACCATGCAGCTACGCTCCATTTTAACTAGGACTGGCCAGGGTCACATTGACCAGTAGCAAAGCTGATTCCTTCATTCAGGGAGAGATTGACTAGGGCAAGTCTTTGAGGGGGCTCCACCCAGAGGAGAGGTGAGCAAACTGACTCCTGATTATTTCAGACAGTGTCTTTCCAGATGAGCAGTGTTCATCTAGGCAGGAAAACCAGTAGCTCGGCAGTCTTGTTCCTGGGTATTTCTGCAAGGAAGCTCTTTGCCTTCTGGCTATCAGAACTTTATTAATGAGCTAAGGACTTTTGGGGTGGGGGGAACCACTGCCTCTAGACTGCTGAGGTCATCAACAGGAGGACGAGGGTCAAGGTTCAAGATGAATTGGCTTTTGCCCTGTGATAAGAGGGGCAATCAGTGGGAGAGAGAGCCTGGGCCAGAAGGGCAGGAAGGCATGATTGCTGGTGGAAGCTCAGCCAGATAAGGACATTATCGGGACTTCTCCTGCCCAGTGGCCTTGCTTTCCCATTTAAGGTCTGTGCCTCGTGAAGTGGTTCTCAACTGACAAGGAGTGATTTTGGCCCTCTAGGGACATTGGGCAATGTCTAGAGAGTTTTTGGTTGTCACAAATAAGGGAGTGTTAGTGGTATCTAGTCACACAGGCCAAGGGACTCTAATAAACATCCTACAGGGCACACAACAACCCCCTGCGGCAAAGAATTACCTGGTTCCAAGTATCAGTAGTGCTAAGATCTGATCTGTGAAGGGTCTACAGCCCTGATCACACGGCTGTGACAGTTCTGTCAACATCTTACCTGAAGGTGTTGAGAAGGCCAAGCTTCTGGTGGTAAATGACACCTAGGCAACAAGCTCCCCAGTCACAAAGAGGGCATTGCTGTGGTTACTTAAGAGGGGATTAGAAGTGGACCATGGTGTCTTTCTCTTTGATTTTCTTTCAAAGGAACCTAGATGACACATCTGAAAGATGAGTACGGGAATAAGGTAACTAGGAGGAAGAGTTCAAGTTAAAGTTGGTCCCAGGGTACAAGCTTGTTATCCCCACCTGCTTCTTTGTCTGAATCATAGCCTCAGCTGACAGCCCCAGTTGGCAGCTCCTTTGGGAGGCCCTTCAGTACTGTGTTGGGCTGGACAACCCCAAGTTTCTACTAGAGCCAGAACACCATCAGTGTCTCAAAAACAGATTTTGGGTCCTGGGGGAAATGTCTGCTTTGAGGTTGTCCACAGATTGTTTGGGGATTTAGAGGCCTCTAAAGTGTGTTAAGCCTTCAGATAGTCAATGACTGCTGTACTGCCTTAACAAAAGTGCACTTGGAGGATAAGGTGGTGATGGGGTGATGATGGCTATTTCTCAGCTATGAAAGGAGACATGCTTTCAAAAGTGATTAAAAATGAAGCACTCTTCCCATTAGAGAAGAATTGTCCATGTCCTTTTTCTATTGCCAAAGACTGTTTTTTCTTCCCTTCCAATTCAATGAGCATATAAACTTGGGATTCATTGCTTACAGGAAAAAAGGAAGCGAGTATACTCAGGGATCCTCTGGAATCAATGATAAGTGGGCAGATGGAATTGAAAATTGAAAATATTAGGGACTGAGCTGAGCCATTGCAGCACTGAATAGTGCTGTGTATTGGGGCACAACCAACATTTTGTGAACAAGTTCAGATTCGCTAAAAAGGAAACAAGGTGAAAGAGTGAAATTTGCTTTAAGCAGATTTTTGTCTCCTCTAGAATCAAAACAATGAATGCTATTCTTTCCCCTGGTAAGAGAGTTGAAATATGTGTTGGATCCAAACTTCTTAATTATTTCTCTAAAATTCTTCTCATCATTTTTGTCTTCCTTTTCATTCCCACCACAATCCAAACCCACATCATCAGAAGGGGTGATTTATTCTACTGCCTTCCCATCTGATCTTCAAATCTTCATTCTCTTTCTATTTCAAGAGTAGTCATATTTGTAGTGATAGTAATATTAATAAAAACCTATAGTTGGGGGTAGGAGGGAGGCGCTAGAAGGAGAGAATATATGTATATATATATAACTGATTCCCTTTGTTGTACAGCAGAAACAACATTGTAAAGCAACACAACATTGTAAAGCACGTATACTCCAATAAAAAATAAAATAATAAAACTATGACTCTACATTTAAAAACAAAAAACCAGTAGTTATAAGAAACTGGTACTGACAAAGCAATGCCACCCATCCCTAAGAACAGGTAAGGCCAACCTTGGCTAAGGTGATAGTCCAGGAAATAGGTACATACCCAAGTCAATCAGAATTGTCCCTGGCATTGAATGTATGGATGCTTAGAGAAAACTCTTTTCCTTAGGGTAGCTGATCTGGAGCTAGATGAGGCTGTGGAATTCTCTGTGGTGCCTGAACTCTCTGTGGCCAGGTCTCCCTCTCATCAACTCCTTTTGCCTTCCCCCTATTCAAAAGGCAAGGTTCATTTTCAATAGGAGAGAATGAGGCCAAGACATAGAAAGAAGGAGAGAGTGTGAGAGAGGAGAGGGAAAGAACACTTACTGACAAGATGATTTCCCCAGTGCTCGGGATGGATCGTGATCCATCCCCGTGCTCTTCATCTTTGTCAGTCATTGCTCTTGGAGTGGGCTTTTGACCAGTTCTGGCCAATGTGACAAAGGAATGTCTGCCTGGGGTTTCCCAGAAGATCATCCTCACTGACAGGGGGCTGTTTACAGGAAGAGAAACCCACTTTTTCTCTACCCCTTTCCTTCTTGCCTGTGACCCTATCCTGTGAGATCGCAAGCCTGAGCACACACGTGGCCACTCTCTTGCATCCATGAGTGGAGATGTTGCCAGTATCTCGGGGGTGGCAGAACGGAAAGGCAGAGGTACCCTGAGTCCCTAGTGATGGGATTGAACTGCTGAACCAGCCCTGGAGTTCCCTGCATTCAGGCTTCCTGTCAGAGGTAATAACTTAAGGCCATTATTATTTAAGCCACTGTCAGTCCAGTAGTTTGTGAACAAATACATACTCACTTAAAAATAAAACAAAACTCCAGAATTTATACTTACAGACCACCTCAACCCCAGACTTCTCTCTTGAGTTTCAGATACAGCTATGTTAGATATAATACCCAGATATTTCAAACTCAACAGATCCCCAAACCAAATTCATCCTTTCACCTTGCAGACTTGTCCTCATTCCCAGGGTGCGCCACCATCATCCCGCATTCACAGCCAGATACCTGGGGGGCCCTGTGGAGTCTTTCTTGTCCCCCACCTCCCATATCCTGTCAGTCAGCAAGTTATGTCCATTTGACCCTCCCATCTGTTCTTTTCTCTCCAATCCCATTGTCACTGTTTCAGTTCCGGGCAGGGGCTCATCATCTTTCTCCAGGGCCACTGCTTTTCAAGGGCTTTACTTGCCTTCGGTCATGTTTCTCTCCAAATCTTTCTCCACCAGCTTCCAGCACGGTCCATCCATAATGCCCACCTTGCCATCCCCTTGTCTGAGATTGACCGGGGCTTCTCTGTTGCCTAAGATAGTAGTTCTCCAGGTGTGGTGCCTAGATAGCAGCGCCAGCATCACCAGGGAACTTGTCAGAAATGCAGATTCTCAGGCCCCACTATAGAGCGTCTACTGAATCAGACTCTCTGCAGATGGGGCCCAGCTCTCTGTTTAAATAAGTCTTCCAAAGGAATCTGCTATGCAACGTTTGAAAACCACTACGACCGAGGATGAGATGGCTGGATGGCATCACTGACTCGATGGACGTGAGTCTGGGTGAACTCCGGAAGTTGGTGATGGACAGGGAGGCCTGGCGTGCTGCGATTCATGGGGTCGCAAAGAGTTGGACACAACTGAGAGACTGAACTGAACTGAACTGAACTAGCTTAAGGCAATGAAACCCAGTTTCCTTGGAGTAGTGGGTTGACTAGTGCCCCTGAATTCATGTCTACTCAGAACCTCAGAATGTGACCACATTTGGAAATTGAACCTTTGCAGATATAATTAGTTAAGGAGTTTTAGATGAGCTCAGACTGAAGGAGGGTCCTAAATCCAGTGATTGGTATCCTCATAAGAGGAGGAGACTTGGGTTCAATCCCCGATCCAGGAAGATCCTGCATGTCACAGGACAGCTAAGTCCATGCACCACAGCTCCTGAGCCTGTGCTCCAGAGCCCAGGAGCCACAGCTCCTGAAGCCTGTGCCCTAAAGTCTGTGCTCCACAACGAAAGAAGCCACTGCAATGAGAAGCCTATGCACCGCAACCAGAGAGTAGCCCCTACTCTCTGCAAGTAGAGGAAACCCCAGCAGCAACAAAGACCCAGCACAAAAATGAATAAATAAATGTAGTGAAAAAAAAGAGAGAAAACGCAGTGAATTGATGAATTCGTTCACATTTGCTGTGCGCCAGGTATTGTGTCGGTACTGGGGATGCTAAGACGAACAAGACACAGTGTACCCCCCAGGGCAGTTGGAGCCATCCGTCCAGTTCTGTCCAGTGATGTATAAAAAGTTCCAGAATCATCTGGTAGAGAAGTGATGGCATTATACACAGAATATTATGGAAACACTACAAAAAAGCATCTATTCCAGTGTGGGGATGAGGAGAGAAGGAGAAAGCTCAGAGATGGGGTAAAGACATCATGAGGTGATAATCCAGTTCCATAGCTGTAGACATCCCAGTTGGTTAGCTTCTAGTTAGTGTAATAGGAGCCCAAGACATAGTGTGAAGAATTTCTACCCAAACTCTAATTCATGTTTACCTCTTATTCAGTTTAGTTCAGTTCTGTTCAGTCGCTCAGTCATGTCCGACTCTTTGCGACCCCATGAATCACAGCACACCAGGCCTCCCTGTCCATCACCAACTCCCGGAGTTCACTCAAACTTACGTCCATCGAGTCGGTGATGCCATCCAGCCATCTCATCCTCGGTCGTCCCCTTCTCCTCCTGCCCCCAATCCCTCCCAGCATCGGAGTCTTTTCCAATGAGTCAACTCTTCACATGAGGTGGCCAAAGAACTACAGTTTCAGCTTTAGCATCCTTCCTTCCAAAGAACACCCAGGGCTGATCTCCTTCAGAATGGACTGGTTGGATCTCCTTGCAGTCCAAGGGACTCTCAAGAGTCTTCTCCAACATCACAGTTCAAAAGCATCAATTCTTCGGTGCTCAGCTTTCTTCACAGTCCAACTTTCATATCCATACATGACTATTGGAAAAACCATAGCCTTGACTAGACGGACTTTTGCTGGCAAAGTAATGTCTCTGCTTTTGAATATACTATCTAGGTTGGTCATAACTTTCCTTCCAAGGAGTAAGCATCTTTTAATTTCATGGCTGCAATCACCATCTGCAGTGATTTTGAAGCCCCCAAAATAAAGTCTGACACTGTTTCCACTGTTTCCCCATCTATTTGCCATGAAGTGATGGGACCAGATGCCTTGATCTTAGTTTTCTGAATGTTGAGCTTTAACCCAACTTTTTCACTCTCCTCTTTCACTTTCATCAGGAGGCTTTTTAGCTCCTCTTCACTTTCTGCCATAAGGGTGGTGTCATCTGCATATCTGAGGTTATTGATATTTCTTCAAGCAGTCTTGATTCCAACTTGTGCTTCTTCCAGCCCAGCATTTCTCATGATGTGCTCTGCATATAATTTAAATAAGCAGGGTGACAATATACCCTTGATGTACTCCTTTTCCTATTTGGAACCAGTCTGCTGTTCCATGTCCAGTTCTAACTGTTGCTTCCTGACCTGCATATAGGTTTATCAAGAGGCAGGTCAGGTGGTCTGGCATTCCATCTCTTTCAGAATTTTCCACAGTTTCTTGTGATCCACACAGTCAAAGTCTTTGGCATAGTCAATAAAGCAGAAATAGATGTTTTTCTGGAACACTCTTGCTTTTTTGATGATCCAAAGGATTTTGGCAATTTGATCTCTGGTTCCTCTGCCTTTTCTAAAACCAGCTTGAACATCTAGAAGTTCACGGTTCATGTATTGCTGAAGCCTGGCTTGGAGAATTTTGAGCATTACTTTGCTAGCGTGTGAGATGAGTGCACTTGTGCAGTAGTTTGAGCATTCTTTGGCATTGCCTTTCTTTGGGACTGGAATGAAAACTAACCTTTTTCAGTCCTGTGGCCACTGCTGAGTTTTCCAAATTTGCTGGCATATTGAATGCAGCACTTTCATAGCATCATCTTCCAAGATTTGAAATAGCTCAACTGGAATTCCATCACCTCCACTACCTCTTTCTTATTAGATATATTAATACAACCTCAGACAAATAACCTAACCTCTTCTTGCTTCACTTTCCACAATTTAAAAGAGGACTAATAATAATAGTACCTTACTATTACTAAAGGGATCAGGTCTCCCTCCTTGGGGGTGGTGGGTGGGGGTTCAATATTCCAGAGTTCCCTTATCTCCACCCAGTGACCTGGGGCAAAGTGTTCTTCCTGTAGTCACCAGCTGCCTCTTCCTCCAGAGTCACTTTCTAGAGAATAAATATACCCTGAGGCAATACAGTTAAGGACAGTAAAGTGTCTGTCTGCAATGCAGGAGATCCCTGGTTTGGGAAGATCCCCTGGAGAAAGAAATGGCAGCCCACTCCAGCATTCTTGCCTAGAAAATTCCATGGACGGTGGAGCCTGGTAAGCTACCATCCATGGGGTCACAGAGTCAGACTCGACTGAGCGACTTCACTTTTCACTATTAGCATTGCTGTGAGGACTGACACTTGTATATATGAAGTGCTTGGTGAAGGGCTCAAATTTCATGGACCACTGTGCTCAAAGCTATTCACTGTCTCGCAACAACTTAAAAAATGTCTGTTGTCATTACCATCATCATTTCAAAAGGCCCTTTTAAACCTCCAGTGATGCCCATTATTGCTGGGTGTTGGGGTCATGTTGCTGTGCTGTAGAGCAGAGATGCTTGGCTGTGTTGGGATGTGTTCAAATCCTTCCTCTACTCAAAGCGCCCCAGGCTCCTACACCTTCAGAGTTCCTGGGTCAAGTTTTCAGTTGCATGCTCTTCTTCTGTCATTGTATTTGTCCTTGCCAGTCTTTATCCTGCACCTCTTTTAAATGACTGCTTTTAATCTATTATAGCCAAGAAACCTCCAAAGCCAAGATTGTGTAATTTTGCCTAAAACATAGCTAGACTTCACATGAGAGAGTTGTCATTAAATAAAGCTTGCTTTAGTGCATGTCATGTTTTGATGGCAGAGGCCATTTTTGTTTCCTCTTCTGGATGGTGATGATCTAAAGGACTAACTTTCCAGGATAAAAGTTTTCCTGATAGGAGAGATATTCCTGCATAGTCTAGGGTGGTTTCTATTTGGGGGTGACTGTGATTCTTTGAGTTTGGGGATCACAGTGTAAAGCACTCTTGGTTAAAGCCATACATACTTTTGTCTCAAATTCCCCATCACACTTCAGCTGTCTTTAGAGCCTTGCTGCTTTTCTCAGGAATCCTGACCTAGGCCCCACCTGTCATGTATCTCTCGGGTGTTCATGGTCCACCACGTAGTCCCATTTCAGACAATATTTGTGTTGGCTAAATATCAGCACAAGCGAGTCATAAACGTGGCATCTTGACAAACACCCTGGGGATCACTGAGCAGACGTTCTGACATTTACGAGTTGGTTTTCATTTCCAGGCACTCACAATGGCACTTCGTTCATCAGCAGTGTGCTGAGCTGGGCTTGCCAGGATCATGCTGTGCGGGTCACCATTTCTCAAACTCTGTGCTCATCAGCATTGCCTGGGGAGTGTTTAGAAATCCCAACACCCAGGCCAACTACCAGACCAATTAATTCAGATTCTCTGGGGGTGGGACTCAGGCCTCGCTGGTTTTTAGAACCCCCAGGTAACTCCAACATCCAGGCAAGTTGAAGAACTTGTTCCCCAGTCTGGTACTTCTTGACTTCAACGTGCATGGGAAACACTTGGGGATCTTGTTGAGGTGTAGATTCTGATTAAGTAGATCTGGGTGGGCCTGAGATTCTGTATTTTTTTTCTTTGTCTGAGTCAGGTCTTAGCTGTGGCACTTGGGCCCCAGAGTGCAAAGGCTTCAGTAGTTGCTGCAGGCGGGCTCTCTGTTTGTGGTGTGTGGGCTCCTTGACATATGAGATCTTAGTTCCTCGATAAGGGATAGAGCTCGTGTCTCCCACATTGCAACTGGATTCTTAACCACTGGACTACCAGGAAAGTCCCAGATTCTGTATTTCTAAAAGCACCCAGGCCATGTGGACGTTGCTACTAGCTCAGGGTCCATGCTCTGAGTAGAAATTCAGTAGTACTTTTTTAGCACCTGTTCATTAGTCTTGAAAAAATTTTCCAGAAATCAACAGACCTCTTGAGTTTGTGATGATTTCCACATTTATCCATGGCATCCCTAGATCTTGCTCCCTGTATATGACTCTGCCCTCTACAGCCATACTCTTGTGACTAAGTCATCTCACTCTTTGTCACAATATTCTGTTTTCCTCCAAATGGTTATTCTCTTGAAAATAACTCACACAGAGGAAGAGTCATCTGGCTGAACCTAAGCATTTTTCATGAGGATCTATTTTTCTGTCTCTGCACAAAGCTCATTGAGCAGAGACATGGCCTCTAGGCTAAGCAGACTCTGAACACTGTGTTTCAGCAAATGATAATAATATACTAGTGTCAGTTCTTACTTCTCCAAACAGGTTAGGTGGAAACACTATGTCTAGAATTCAGAAAAATCAGTGATGATGGGAAAAGCATTGGAGAAAAACACAAAAGAAAAAAGTAATTTTCAGTTTTCAGAATTGACTAGGATTCCATATCAGAGTATCTTGGAAAATATGATTTCCAACTTTCAAATGGGTTTAGACCAATATTTGTCAAATAGTTATCTGTGGACTCTGTTTTATGGACATATTTTGAAAGATTCAGCTTTTCTAGTAGGTTTTTTGAACTTTGGAGAAGACTCTTGAGAGTCCCTTGGACTGCAAGGAGATCCAACCAGTTCATCCTAAAGGAGATCAGTCCTGGGTGTTCATTGGAAGGACTGATGTTGAAACTGAAGCTCCAATACTTTGGCCACATGAAGCGAAGAACTGACTCATTGGAAAAGACCCTGATGCTGAGTGGGAAAGATTGAAGGTGGGAGGAGAAGGGGACGACAGAGGATGAGATGGTTGGATGGCATCACCAACTCGATGGACATGAGTTTGAGTAGGCTCTGGGAGTTGGTGATGGACAGGGAAGCCTCATGCTGCAGTCCATGTGGTTGCAAAGAGTTGGACATGACTGAGCAACTGAGCTGAACTGAACTGAAAAACTAGTATGAAGCATGCTGGATCATCAGGTTGAGCAGGCGCTAGCACATGATCTCAATGCCTGTGTTTGTGTTTCTATTTATAAAGCACGCCAAGTAACATACTTTAATTGTTACAAGCTCATGATAAAAGAACAAAGAACAGAAGGAGGTTTAACGTAAAAAGCCTGCATTTTGGCCAAGAGAATGCCCAATTGTCTTACAGGGAGTCTTATAAACAAAAGTTTCTCAGTAGTTAGGATAGAGAAACGTGATGGGAGAACTAAGAAGTCACACACCACATCATATTTCAGGGATGCTGTAACTCAGAAAAACCACATAATAGCTATCAGTGCCATTTTTTGCATTGAGCCCAGCATTTAACCTTAGCACAAGAACATTATCTATTACACTAAATCAACAACATACTTTTGCACATCATGGACTTGTATTTTGCTAACATTTAGTTTCCAAATGTGTTTTGGTTGAGTGTGTGTGTGTGCTCCGTCGCTCAGTCATGTTGACTCTTTGCAACCCCATGGACTGTAGCCCACCAGGCTCCCCTGTCCGTGAAAATTTCCAGGTAAGAATACTGGAGTGGGTTGCTACTTTCTTCTCCAGGTCTTCCTGACCCAGGGATTGAACCTGAGTCTCTTGTGTCTCCTGCATTGGAAGGCGGATTCTTTACCACTAAGCCACCACTAGGAAGTATAGCTGCTTTAAAACTATAAGCATCTTAGTTTTAAGTTTGTACGTATTCAAGTCATTTTCTAATGCAGTCATTTGTCCTTGTAAAAGATTTTGCATTTACTTATCTAGAAACACAATCTTAGAACATATCATTCTTTATGCATGTTAAATTCCACTAATATTTTCTATGGTTTCATAGGAGCATAGTGTAGGATCACATTCCCTGTTCCCGGCCACCATTAAGGGACACTGTTGGGAAGGGAAGCTCAGTTCCTAGATTAAATTTTCACCATAGCTGCAAATATGGTAACAAACATTTCCCAGGGAAAAATGTCCCTGCTTGGAAGGAATGCCTCACGGGGATCTTTTCAGATTGGAGGGTTCAGCATGACAAGTCATTGGTGAGTAATATGGGGCCCATGAGAAAGCCTGGTCATACTTATGATTTGGAGGGAAAATAAATGCTTACAGGCTGGTGGGACTCTGGCTCTCCACTCCCTGATGGGTGGCTGAGAGGCTGCAGGTCTGCCGAGGGTAAGGCCTGCCCTTTGGGCAAGTGTTGACTGCCTTCTGGCAGGGAGTAAGATTGGCTCTGAAGATTCAAAAAAGAAATACATAAAATGCTAGACCACTCACACAAGCCACAGCCCCATGGGGTTGACTTTCAAGGGGTGAAAATATCCTCTGAAGCAGCTAAGGCAGGGGCCAATAATTTTTCCTGAGGTCCTCTGCACAGATCAGAGTATCTTATTTTATTTATTTAAAACAATATTAAAAAAATTTTTTTTTTCTTTTGGCCACACCACACAGTTTTTGGTGATCTTAGTTCCCCGATCAGGGATCAAAGCCCTGCCACCTGCTTTGGAAGCTTAGAGTCCTAATCACTGGCCCACCAGAGAGTGCCCAGGAACAGGAGTATTTTTAAAAGTAAGTTTCAGTTTCTCTGAAAGACCACCTAAATGGAAGCCTCATAACCTTGGCTAGTATGATAATGGTATTTACAGATGACTTTAAAATTAATGCCTCTCTGAAGACAATGCTTGTAGGTTTGCAACCATCTGAGTGCAAGTCTGATGTAGGGCAAAGGAGAAATATCTTATAAATAAAGTTCTACTTTACGGAAAATTTTGGATTTTTATTCTCTTCATTCCTAGTGTACACACAATAAATCCTTCTTCCTGTGGGAATTTACAGTAAGTGCAGCAAAACCTTATTAAAATTCTTATTGCCATAGCTTTGGGTATACCTTTTTCACTGTAAAAAAAAAAAAAAAAATCAAGATTTAACTCTAAACTGCCTTGTGCCTAGTTAGTTCCAAATGGTAGTATTTTCATCAATTTTTAGCCATTTATAGTTTACGGACATGCTATTCACATGAGCCTAGACATTCAGAAGAAAAGTAAAATATTAAATCTATTTTGTGACTATTTACAAATACCTGGTTGTTTGGTACTGGGATATTTTCACCTTCCAATCCAAGCTATAAATGCTTGTGAGAATCCTTGTAGCTTTGTCTACTGATATTTACAACGGGAACCTGTAGTCCCAAAACATTGAGGGTGACATCTATGAAGCTTTGTGTAGCTTTGCTACAAACTAACAGCTTTAATCACACATTCCTTAAATTTTTAACCACTTGCTCTCTGCAAGGCATTGTTTTCCACCTTGTTCCAAATACTTCTTTTTCATCCCTCCTAAAATATTTCTAATGGAAAAAAAATACATTTCAAATGCATTTTCAAAGCATAGTTTGCTGTTGTGAAAACCAACAATTAGGAGTGATCACAATGATAAAGTATGAAAGCATCAATCATGATTTCATAATTTAAATTTCTCCACATGTTAACCAAAATTAGAACTTGGTTTGAGTCCTGAGAGCAATAAATACTTACATGACGATTGCCCATTTTCGTTTCTTCAGAGACAGTTGTTCTGTATTTCATGAAGAGATCAGTTCTCCTAAAGGCCAAGTTTATAATGGTTTTTCCAGGGCATAATATCTCTTGAGTTTAATAAGTAACCATTGCCATTGCATTTGAATACATTGCTGGGGATGGGTAGGGACTGACTCCAGCAACAAGTGATCTTAACCTGCCCACGCTGCCTTGGTTGGCCATCTTTTTAAAAGCATTTTTTTAAATAAATCAAATATAGCCTTTTAAAGTTGATCTTATTCACAACTAAAGGGCTAAACCTGTCTTACTCTTGAATTATTGAAAGCGTTACTCTTTTTTATTTTAGGTGTTCATTTAAAACTTTATACTTGGAATGATAAAAGCATTAACCAAACAAGACTGAAAAATCTTTTTATTTTACTAACATCACCATTATTATTACAGAGGATCTTTTGCTGCACTGAGTTATGCTACCATCATTTTTTATAATCTAGCTAGCTTCTAAATTTAAAAATAATATGTGCAGATGGTACATTTTCCCCCTAATAATATGAAAAGGCACCATGAAAAGTAAGCCTACTGACCGCTCAGCCCCTCCCCCTGAGCTCTGAGTCCTTACAGAAATGGTGTGCATACAAGGCCATGTTTATCTGTCTATCTATCACTGGCTTCTTTTTCTCAAAAAATGGGTTTGTGCATTGCCTTTGTCCCATGCCCTGTGGGCTTCATTTAGTAAATAGACACAAGACACTGGCACATTTCTTTTTTGGTGGCCACATGTTAGTCTACTATGGGTATGAACCAAACCTTATTTAATAAGTCCACTGTTCAAAATCATTTAGATTATTTTGGTCTTTTGCATGACTGTCTTCATTTATGCATATTTGCATATGTGTGCATGTTTATCTGTAGAATAAAATCTTAGCATGCAATTGTTGGCTTAAAGAGTTCTGTTCAGTTGTTGCTTAGTGGTGTCCGACTCTTTGCGACCCCATGGACTGCAGCCTGCTAGGCTTCCCTGTCCATCACCAACTTCCTGAGCTTGCTCAAACTCATGTCCATCGAGTTGGTGATGCCATTCAACCATCTCATCCTCTGTCGTTGCCTTCCCCTCCTGCCTTCAATCTTTCCCAGCATCAGGGTCTTTTCAAATGACAGTTCTTCGCATCAGGTGGCCAAAGTATTGGAGCTTCAGCTTCAGCATCAGTCCTTCCAATGAATATTCAGGACTGGTCTCCTTTAGGATGTACTCATTTAATCTCCTCACTGTCCAAGGGACTCTCAAGAGTCTTCTCCAACACCACAGTTCAAAAGCATCAATTCTTCGGTGCTCAGCTTTCTTTATAGTCCAACTCTTACATCCACGTGCTTTAAAATTCTGAGAGATGCTGCCAAGTTGTCCTACACACAGACATAAAAATGCTGAGTGACTTTCAAACACCTGACTTTGAAGACAATGTGTATACCCTTCTACAGTTCTATGCCAGTGCTTCTTTCCCCACATATTGACCAGCACCAAAGATTATCAAACTTCTTCATTTCTGCCAATTTCAAAGATAAAAAATGGCTATCTCATGATTAATTTACATTCCTTTCCTTGGTATTCTTAAAATAATATATCCTGGTCCTTAAAAGCCATTTGTATGAGTTTTACAGTGTTCTGCTTGTTTATGTCCTTTATTTTTATTTTGAGTTACTAGAGTTTTTATTATTTACTTGCAAGAGCATATATAATAAAATCCATGCTTTTGTCAAGTATGACAATTATAATTCCCCAATTTATCTTTTGTCTCTGTTTATGTTTGGAACGTGTATTTATGTGTATATGTGTGTGAAAGAAGTGTTAATTTTTACATATTTAAATATATCCATCCTTTCTTCTTTGACCTGCTTAGAAAAAAAACCTCTGCATTAAGATTGTTAAGATTTCTTGTATATCTTCGTCTTCAAGTGTTTTTGTTTTTTTTTTTTGGAATGGTTTAATTTTTTTAAGATTTATATCTTTGACTCATTTGGAATTGATTTTGATGTAGAGTAAAGAAGAAGTTGATTCTGCTTTAGTTTTGGTTATTTAATTGATCATAGATGGTTATTAATTAATCCATCTTTCCTCCTCTGGTCTAAGATGCTGTCTTTATTCTATGCCACCTGCCCATGTAACCTAGGATGAAAATTCATATAGGTTTATTACCTCTGCTTATATTCTCATTCTTTTGTTCTTTAACCTTTATCTATTGAGTCTCTTGGATGGGCTGATCACTGGGACTACAACAGTGAACAAAATGGATATGAATATTTTCTCTTTCTGGAATGTACAGCCAAGCTGAGGAAATGTACAAAGAATTATTACAAAGTGTAGTATGGACTGTGGAGGAACCAAACAGAATGCTATGATGGAAGCAAATGCGTGTGTGTGCACACATATCCATGCATATGTGCAAGGGTGTCTATAATTTACTCTAAATAGAAATAGAACTCTTTAAAGAGCTAGCACTTAGGCGATGAACCAAAGGATGAGAAGAAGGGCATCATTGGAAGTGAGAGTCTTCCAGATCTGATGTTTTAGTTTATGCTGTGGCTCTAGAAACAGGAAAGTGAAGTCCTTCAGTTGTGTCTGACTCTGTGACCCCATGGACTGTAGCCTACCAGGCTCTTCCATCCAAGGAATTTTCCAGGCAAGAATACTGGAGTGGGTTGCCATTTCCTTCTCCAAGAAACAGGAAGGAGCTTTTTAAATGGTAGGAAATGAAAGAAGGCCAAGGAGACTGGAGTCTATCGTGTGTCAGGTGGGATGCTGGGTGCTGGAGATGCAGTGGTAAGCCAAACACTGACTCTCCTCTGTGTACCACAGTGGAATGGGGCGGAAGGCAAGAAGACTTAGGTTAACAACTAACGTTTTGTCTGTCCATGATGATTTTGTCTTTAGTGTCTAATTTCTGTTCTATGTCCACGATGATTTTGTCTTTAGTGCCTAATTTGTGTTCTATGTCCATGATGATTTTGTCTTTAGTGTCTAATTTGTGTTCTGTCATTCACTGTGTCCTTTTTCATCTGCGTATTTCTTGGGGTCAAGTCCTCCCTGCCCCACCTCTGTGCTGGCTTTGGAATCTACCTCCGTGTCACTAACCCCTCCTGCTGCTACTGCTAAGTCGCTTCAGTCGTGTCCGACTCTGTGCGACCCCACAGATGGCAGCCCATTGGGCTCCGCCATCCCTGGGATTCTCCAGGCAAGAACACTGGAGTGGGCTGCCATTTCCTTCTCCAGAACCCCTCCTAGAACCCTTAATCAATGACAGTCTCCCTCCCTCCCTTCCTCTCCCACCCCAGGCTGTTGAGGCTCAAAGTTCAGGAGGAACAGGGCAGTTTTGACATGCGCTGCTCAGTGTGGAGATAAGTTCTGTTCAAGGGTGCCCAGTTACAGAGCACAGGAAATTCATCAAGAAGAGATATGGTTTATGGCTGCAGGGAGGTAAAAGATAGTAAGCTTGGAGGCCAAAGGAAAAACTGACACACCTCATTTTTCAAGATCACCACCACTCTAGCCACCTCTGGATGATTTAACTGCATCCATAGTCAAGTTTGGTCTGAGCTGAATCAGAACTATTTCTAGTATCATCTCATCCTTTTCTCCTTCCCCAGCTGGAGGAGGATATGGAGAGGTGGCTGGGATAATCCCAGGCGATAGCAGCAGTGGGTGGAGAAGGCAATGGCACCCCACTCCAGTACTCTTGCCTGGAAAATCCCATGGATGGAGGAGCCTGGTGGGCTGCAGTCCATGGTGTCGTGAAGAGTCATGACATGTGACTCTTCATTGTGAAGACACGACTGAGCAACTTCACTTTCACTTTTCACTTTCATGCATTGAAGAAGGAAATGGCAACCCACTCCAGTGTTCTTGCCTGGAGAATCCCAGGGACAAGGAAGCCTGGTTGTCTGCCGTCTGTGGGGTTGCACAGAGTCAGACACAACTGAAGCGACTTAGCAGCAGCAGCAGCAGCAGGGGGAAAGGGAAGGGAATTCCTATAACTCCAGGCCATTTCTGGAAGAATGTCAGGGCTGGAGGTCCAGAGGGCAGAAAAAGAACAGCCTGGGAAAGAAGAATGATCAGACTTGATAGTGGGAAAGAGGGCACAAGTGGCATGATCGGAGAGGTTTGGGGATTTTTTTTGTGTCATAAATACTTAGAGATTCTAAATTATTATAGGTGCTGCATCTTTCTCAGCTAGACTGGGCCTGTTTATTTACGTCACATATTTGGTGGTTCTCAAAGTGGTGGTGCCAGCCTAAATTCTAATCTCCTAACTTTACCAGAAAAAGAAATGCAAAAAAGCAAAATGACTGTCTGAGGAGGCCTTTCAAATAGCTGTGAAAAGAAAAGCAAAAAGCAAAGGATAAAAGGAAAGATATACCCATGTGAATGCAGAGTTCCAAAGAATAGCAAGGAGAGATAAAGAAATAGAGGAAAACGATAGAATGGGAAAGACTAGAGACCTCTTCAAGAACATTAGAGATACCAAGGGAACATTTCATGCAAAGATGGGCTCAATAAAGGACAGAAATGGTATGGACCTAACAGAAGCAGAAGATATTAAGAAGAGGTAGAAAGAAGACATAGGAGAACTGTACAAAGAATATCTTCACGACCCAGATAATCACGATGGTGTGATCACTCACCTAGAGCCAGACATACTGGAATGTGAAGTCACATGGGCCTTAGGAAGCATCACTACAAACAAAGCTAGTGGAGGTGATGGAATTCCAGTTGCACTATTTCAAATCCTAAAAGATGATGCTGTGAAAGTGCTGCACTCAATATGCTATCAAATTTGGAAAACTCAGCAGTGGCCACAGGACTGAAAAAGGTCAGTTTTCATTCCAATCCCAAAGAAAGGCAATGCCAAAGAATGCTCAAACTACCACACAATTGCACTCATTTCACATGCTAGCAAAGTAATGCTCAAAATTCTCCAAGCCAGGCTTCAGCAATACGTGAACCGTGAACTTCCAGATGTTCAAGCTGGTTTCGGAAAAGGCAGAGGAACCAGAGATCAAATTGCCAACATCCGCTGGATCATGGAAAAAGCAAGAGAGTTCCAGAAAAACATCTATTTCTGCTTTATTGACTATGCCAAAGCCTTTGACTGTGTGGATCACAATTAACTGTGGAAAATTCTTCAAGAGATGGGAATGCCAGACCACCTGACATGCCTCTTGAGAAACCTGTATGCAGGTCAGGAAGCAACAGTTAGAACTGGACATGGAACAACAGACTGGTTCCAAATAGGAAAAGGAGTACGTCAAGACTGTGTATTGTCACCCTGCTTGTTTAACTTATATGCAGAGTACATCATGAGAAATGCTGGGCTGGAAGAAACACAAGCTGGAATCAAGATTGCCGGGAGAAATATCAATAAACTTAGATATGCAGATGACACTACCTTTATGGCCGAAAGTGAAGAAGAACTAAAGAGCGTCTTGATAAAATTGAAAGAGAGTGAAAAAGTTGGCTTAAAGCTCAACATTCAGAAACTAAGATCATGGCATGGGTCCCATCACTTCATGGCAAATAGATGGGGAAACAGTGGCTGACTTTAATTTGAGGGGCTCCAAAATCACTGCAGATGGTGATTGCAGCCATGAAATTAAAAGACACTTATTCCTTGAAGGAAAGTTATGACCAACCTAGACAGAATATTAAAAAGCAGAGACATTACTTTGTCAACAAAAGTCTGTCTAGTCAAGGCTATGGTTTTTCCAGTAGTCATGTATGGATGTGAGAGTTGGAGTATATAGAAAGCTGAGTGCAGAAGAATTGATACTTTTGAACTGTGGTGTTGGAGAAGACTCTTGAGAGTCCCTTGGACTGCAAGGAGATCCACCCTAAAGGAGATCAGTCCTGCGTGTTCATTGGAAGGACTGATGTTGAAGCTGGAACTCTGATACTCTGGCCACCTAATGCGAAGAGCTGGCTCATTTCAAAAGACCCTGATGCTGGGAAAGATTGAAGGTAGGAGAAGGGGACGACAGAGGATCAGATGGTTGGATGGCATCACCGACCCAATGGACATGAGTTTGGGTGAACTCCGGGAGTTGGTGATGGACAGGGAGCCCTGGCGTGCTGCGATCCATTTGGTCAAAAAGAGTTGGACACGACTGAGGTGTAGCCACCACTACACCTCAACAACAGAGTAGCTCTCCCCTCCCAGGACCCCACACCCCCGTCACCCAACTGAAGAAGACCCAGAGCAGCCATAAATAAATAAGAAATAAACACCTGTTTTTAAAAAGAGAAAGAAAATAGGGTCTTTGCAGATGTAACCAAGCTAAGAGGAGGTCATTAGGATGGTCTGGAACCCATTGTAAATGGTGTCCTTGTAAGAAGAGGGAAATGCCATGTGAAGACTCCATCACGCAGGACAAGGCCCTGTGATGACACAGACAGAGACTGGGGTGACTGAGCTGCAAGCCAAGGAGCACGAGGGACTGGTGGCCACCACTGGATGCCAGGAAGAGGCAGGGAGGGATTCTCATCTACAGGTTTCAGAAGGAGAGCAGCCCTGCCAACGTGTTGATTTTCAATGTCTAGAGTCCAGAATTCTAGGAGAATGTATTTCTGTTGTTTCAAGCTGCTCAGTTTGTGGTACTTTGTCATGGCAGCCCCAGGAAATTAATGCAACATCTTAGAAAACAAGCAAAAGAACCTCATCAGTTGCTACAATCCTCACAGCAAATACATTTGGCTGGAAAATTTGTATTCAGTAAAATGTCCATTTAGAAATATCTTGGGGAAAGCTCATGTGATAATAAGACCACAAGTATTTCAGATAATTTTGTAGCCATACAGTATTCAAAATAAGAGAAATACACAGATGCCGATTTTCTAAATGTAATAGTCAAGTTGAACACTTGCCTAACATCTATTTCTGCAGGGAGAATTAATAGTATATTCTTTATTTAGTGTAATTTCATTAGGACCCAAAAACTATAGTTGATTTTTGGACTGATGACTTCTTCCACATAAACAAATGCAAAAATGTTAATATTTTGTCATATTTGTTTATATTTTTTCTCTAAACTAAATAATAAATGTAGATGTTAATAAACATTGCTATATTAAGACAAGAGGGCTGAAATCTGCAGGAAATGACTTTGGTTTCTGAAAACAACTATATTTTCATACTTCAATATTTTTTCAGTAGTAAAAACCCTGCAAATAACACATTTCATCTTTCAAGCATAAAATTTAAAATCTCACAGAAAAAATTACCTTCTTAACTCACTGATTGGTTAACAAGGACATATTGCATATTTGCATCATGTAAGACATGATGCTAAGGTGCCGGGCATGTGAAAAATTTAGGACACAGCTCCCACCACTGCCCTGCCAGATGCTTGTGCTCTGGTTGAAGAAATAAAGCATCTACCTGAGAGAAAACACCTTGATTTAATGTAGCATTTGGTGGCAAAACAAACAAAACAGAATAACACAGGGATTCCCCCAGTGGTGCAGTGGTTGAGAATCCACCTTATAATGCAGAGGACGTAGTTCCTTAGTTCCCTGGCAGGGGAACTAAGATCGTACATGTTGTGGGGCAACTGCTGAGTCCATGTGCTCTGGAGCCTTCTAGCCAGAACTAGAAAAAAGCCTGCCCTTCATGCCACAAGGCAGAGTCTGCACACCAAAACAAAATGATCCTACATGCCAGAACTAAGACTTAAACCATAAATAAAATAAATATTTAAAATGAATAAATATTTTAAATAAATATTTTTAAAAGCCCATAACTCTGGGAGAACAAAGACCTGAGTTTTAGGTGGTCTCTGATACAACTATCAGAATTACCGTCTCCACTTCTTGGGTTTTAACTAAGTAAACGCAAGAGTTGGACTTCCTCTCTACATTTACATCCAGATGTAAAATATGACTGAGCACGCGTGCAATGGGGACAGTGGATACTGAGTATCTATTGTGTGTCCGGTGTTCTGCTCAGCACTGGAGGTTGGTGGTGATGAGACCAACTCTGGGCCCTGGTGGAATTCACATTCTACTGGGGAAACAAAGACTGGACAGTGATACAAACAGTGTCACTTACAGACTGAAAAGTGAGAGACTGTGGGGAAGGGACAGGGTGAGACGAAAGTGAGCAGGTGGGGAAGCCACTGTCAGGGGCAGGAAGGAGAGGCAGTGTGAGGGGAGGACTCGGTGTTGAGCCCTGAAACACAGACACAGCATTTGGAGGACAAGGGGAGGTGATTTCAGGCCAAAAGAGGCCTTGAGGCTGAAAGGCTTTGGTACAGTTGAGTATACTACCCAAAGCAATCCATAGATTCAATGCAATCCCTATCAAGCTACCAATGGTATTTTTCAAAGAACTAGAACAAATAATTTCATAATATTTATGGAAATACAAAAAAACCTTGAATAGCCAAAGCACTCTTGACAAAGAAGGTTGGAACTGGAGGAATCAACCTGCCTGACTTCAGACTATACCACAAAGCTACAGTCATCAAGACAGTATGGTACTGGCACAAAGACAGAAATACAGATCAATGGAACAAAATAGAAAGCCCAGAGATAAATCCACACACCTATGGACACCTTATATTTGACAAAGGAGGCAAGAATCTACAATGGAGAAAAGACAATCTTTTCAACAAGTGGTGCTGGGAAAACTTGTCGACCACCTGTAAAACAATGAAACTAGAACACTTTCTAACACCATACACAAAAATAAACTCAAAATGGATTAAAAATCTAAATGTAAGGCCAGAAACTAAAAAACTCCTAGAGGAAAACATAGGCAAAACACTCTCTGACATAAATCACAGCAGAATCTTCTATGACCCACCTCCCAGAGTAAAGGAAATAGAAGCAAAAATAAACAAATAGGACCTAATTAAACTTAAAAGCTTTTGCACAATTAAGGAAACTATAAGCAAGGTGAAAAGACAGCCTTCAGAATGGGAGAAAATAATAGCAAACAAAGCAACCGACGAAGAATTAATCTCAAAAATATACAAGCAACTCCTGCAGCTCAATTCCAGAAAAATAAACAACCCAATCAAAAAAAGGGCCAAAGAACTAAACAGACATTTCTCCAAAGAAGACATACAGATGGCTAACAAATTGAAAAGATACTCAATATCACTCATTATCAGAGAAACGCAAATCAAAACCACAATGAGGTACCATTTCACGCCAGTCAAAATGGCTGCGATCCAAAAGTCTACAAGCAATAAATGCTGGAGAGGGTGTGGAGAAAAGGGAACCCTCTTACACTGTTGGTGGGAATGCAAACTAGTACAGCCACTATGGAGAACATGTGGAGATTCCTTTAAAAACTGGAAATAGAACTGCCTTATGACCCAGGAATCCCACTGCTGGGCATACACACTGAGGAAACCAGAATTGAATGAGACATGTGTACCCCAATGTTCATTGCAGCACTGTTTACAATAGCCAGGACATGGAAGCAACCTAGATGTCCATCAGCAGACGAATGGATAAGAAAGCTGAGGTACACATACACAATGGAATATTACTCAGCCATTAAAAAGAATGTATTTGAATCAGTTCTAATGAGGTGGAGGAAACTGGAGCCTATTATACAGAGTGAAGTAAGTCAAAAAGAAACACCAATACAGTATACTAACACATATATATGGAATTTAGAAAGATGGTAACGGTGACCCTATATGTGAGACAGCAAAAGAGACACATGTAAAGAACAGTTTTTCTTTACAGTCAGACTCTGTGGGAGAAGGCAAGGGTGGGATATTTGCAAGAATAGCATTGAAACATGTATATTAACATATGTGAAACAGATCACCAGTCAAGGTTTGATGCATGAGACAGGATGCTCAGGGCTGGTGCACTGGGATGACCCTGAGGGATGGGATGGGGAGGGAGGTGGGAGGGGGGTTCAGGATGGGGAACACATGTACACCCATGGCTGATTCATGTCAATGTATGGCAAAAACCACTACAATATTGTAAAGTAATTAGCCTCCAGTTAAAATAAATTAATTAATTTATAAAAAAAAAAAAGAAAGAAAGAAAGAAAGAAAAATGTCCCTAGAGGTCAGGAGAAAGGGCTGAGAGGAGAAAAGGGAGAAGTAGGTCAGATGGAGCAGAGCCTTGAGGGCTGTGGTGAGGGATTTGGAATTTACTCAAAGAGAACTGCAAAATCACTAAAGAATTTAAGATAAGAGTAAGATAAGAGAGCCTGATTTAGTGTTTGAAAGATGGCCCTTGCCGTATTTGTGATGGGACTCAGGGAGGAGCAGCAGAAGAGTCAGGCAAAGAGGTTTTTGCAACTGAGCAGGTGAGTGACGCAGGTGGCCTGGATGCAGAGGTGGGGTTTACAGGTGGGCGCTGATTTGGAGGTGGAGCCAAGAGAATTTGCTGATGGACTGGATGTGCAGACAGAGGGCGAAGGAAAGTTGAGGCTGTCTCATCCAGATTTGAGGCTCAAGCCCCTGGATAGAAGGTGGTGCCAGTAACTGAGGCGAGGAAGGCTAGGGTGGAAGGAAGAGATCTCCCAGCAGGAGATCAAGATTTTTGGCTTTGATCCCGTCGAGTTGTGAGATGCTTATTAGACACCCAAGGGGTGATGGCAGACTGGCAGCTGGGCATGAGTGCTACCTGGGTTAGAGATACCTTCAGGAATCGTTGGCATGCGTGAAGTCATAAGCTGGGTGGAGATTACTCATAGAGGGTGTGAGGATGAAGGAGAGGAGAGAGAAATGAAGGCCCAGGACTGAGCCTTCCCTGTACCATCACTTACCTGCCGGACAGAGAGAAAGCACAAGGCAGTGAAGGAGCTGTGAGTCAGAGCAGAAGAAAACTGGAAGAATGTGGTGTCTAGAAAGGCAAGGTAAGAGAGTGCTTCGAGGAAAAAAGCAGTTAACTGTGCTCAGTACCCCTGGGAGTCATGAATCAAGCAAAGTATCTAAATTATGTGCTATGCTTAGTCACTCAGTCGTGTCTGACTCTTTGTGACCCCCATGGACTGTAGCCCACCAGGCTTCTCTGTCCACGGGGATTCTCCAGGCAACAATTCTGGAGTGGGTTGCCATGCCCTCCTCCAGGGGATCTTCCCAACCCAGAAATCAACCCAGGGTCTTCTACATTGCAGGTGGGGGTCTTCTACATTGCAGGTGGGGGTCTTCTACATTGCAGGTGGGGGTCTTCTACATTGCAGGTGGGGGTCTTCTACATTGCAGGTGTATTCTTTACCAGCTGAGCTACTAGGGAAGCCCATCTAAACTGTATTTGATGGTAAACACTAACCCTGCAGGTTTTCAGGAATATACTTATCACATGAACAGAAACAATCTTTTCTCAGATGGCTTTTTCATTACAAAATTAACAATAAGCAAATTTTAATTGATTTTTTGAAATTAGTAAATTTAATTTCATTTGTGTAAAGAGATCTGATTAGAGTCAGAGTCTGCCTGATTGCCATGAGTTAGATGAGGTCGCAGTGTACAAGGTCACTGCAGGATGTAGGGGTCTCCCTGGCCACCTCAGCCACAAGACGTTCCACACCATCTCATGTTTCTGTAATTAGCGGATGACCATACCCAAGTCCCTTCCTCTTTATGTGCTTCCATTACTTATAATTCTAAAGTGAAGGGGGTTAGACCAAGTACCCTGCAAAGTTCCTTCTGTTTTAAGATGACTTGGATTCTATGACTCCACCTAGGACCATTTATCCAGACCTCTGGCAACCCACTCCAGTGTTCTTGCCTGGAGAATCCCAGGGACGGGGGAGCCTGGTGGGCTGCCGTCTATGGGGTCGCACAGAGTCGGACACGACTGAAGTGACTTAGCTTAACATCAATAAAAAGCTTTTTCGATGTTGTTGTTCCAAAAATTTGCCCAAGGCTAACACTGCCTGTGTTAATGTGCAAAAGAATACTTTTATTTCTGACTTTTCATTTCATGATTCNCGTCTATGGGGTCGCACAGAGTCGGACACGACTGAAGTGACTTAGCTTAACATCAATAAAAAGCTTTTTCGATGTTGTTGTTCCAAAAATTTGCCCAAGGCTAACACTGCCTGTGTTAATGTGCAAAAGAATACTTTTATTTCTGACTTTTCATTTCATGATTCTGGGCAAAGCAGAGTCAGTAGCAAGATGCAAAATCCCAAATTTCCAATTCCTAGTGCCTTATGGCATCTTAAAGCCTGACTCATAAATTCTACTTTTTAAGGGTACGCTATGACTAAGATGCCTGAGATAAGAGTTCCAAGCCTTTTGAACACCCCCACACTTTGGCTCTCTATTACTGGCAGACTTCAAGGCCTGAACTCTCTATAAAGAAGGTACATACTGAAAGTTATTTTTTCTGAGGCCTTTGCTCTCCCAAGGACCACAGCATGTGTGGGCTCCTCTCAGGAGTCTGATTAAGCGTTATTTGATGAACCACACATGGCAAAAGGTAGACTAACTCTTGCAGTTCTGTAACAATCTTTTTTTCAGGTTGCATTTCAGACCTCATGAATATTCCTAAACTGTCTTTAAAGAAAGGCTGCAGCAAGTTGTAATATAAGTCATACATACTGATAACAGAAAAATAGTTACTACAACAGGAAGTTAATAAATCACCTGCTGACCAATATGCCATTGAAAATGTAGTTGCCAAAGGGTGAAGTGATGAAGGTTGCATGTCATATTTTAACAGATTACCAGGCTGCTTTATCTTTCCTGATAGTCAAGACTACTTTCAGAGATAGGGTTCTTAAAGTACCAAATGGCATTGAGCATTACTAGGAGTTTAATTCATGATTTAGAGACAGTGACTTATTTCATTTTCCACAATTTATGTTTTTAAATCCACCTTTTAATTCCATTCTTGTAATTTTCAGCCCCTGGAGAAGGAAAAATCGGAGATTTGGCAGTTGACTTTTGGGATACACGGTCAATGGCTAGAAAACAGGAAGCCTTTTAAAATATGTGAGTGAAGTGTCTAGCTGGGTGCTATGTACCCAGATCTCTGATAAATAGCCAAGAAAACAAGCAAACACACAAAGAATCATTACGTAGTAAGTGGATGCAGAAAATGACAAATGGAAAAAATTACAAAAGGCAATTTTTCCCCCTAAAAAATGCAAAAAATCCCATACGGATGGAGACTCCTTTTCTATATAAAAATGCTCCCTTGTTGTTGATTCAATATCATCAGGGAAATTCTGGGGGTGGAGAGAAACTCTACTGGGGCAAGTGTTGAAAACTACTTAGCACGAGAGAGACCATTAAAAGGAACATTTTTTTATTTGGTTGAAAAAATACACAAAAACCTTCTTGTAGAAAAATCAACTGTATTGTTTAGACTTGTGAACATTACTTAACAACCACAAGAATAAAACGCCTATAGTAAATATTATACATACTGCAGAGGTTTTAATTTGGTTTTAATTCGTCTAGAGCAACCACCAAAGGCAAGATGGTCCTGTGGGACCTGAAGAGGATCTAGGTTCCTGAAAGGCCAGAGTGGGTGGGAGAGGCCAGAGGAAATCGGATGGAGAGCATGGCCAGAAGTCCATACCCCTTGGATTGCTAAGTGTGCTGGTTCTCGGGTGGTGCTGGTGGTAAAGAACCCGCCTGCCCATGCAGGAGACATAAGAGACTTGGGCTCAAACCCTGGGTCGGGAAGATCTCCTGGAGGAAGAAATGGCAACCCACTCCAGTGTTCTTGCCTGGAGAATCCCTTGGATAGAGTGGCCTTGTGGGGTGTGGCCTATGGGGTCTCAAGGAGTTGAACATGACTAAAGCAACTTAGCATGCAGCACACACACTGGTTAATTTTATCTGCCAGCTTGACTGGGGAAGGGGATGCCCAGGCAGCTGGTTAAACATTCTGTCTGGGGGTGTCTGTGCGGGTGTTTCAGGGAGAGATCATCATTCTGTTCAGTAGACCAAGGAGAAAAAATCCACTCCCACCAATGAGGGCAGGTACCACCCAATCTCGGAGACTCTAATAGAATGGAAAAGGCAGAGGAAGACTTTACTCCTGCTCTCCTTCATCTCCTCCCACCCTGGACTTCAGAGCTCCCGGTACTCAGGCCTTTGGACTCAAACTGAATTATGCCACTGGCTTTCTCTGTTTTCCTGCTTGTAGATTGGACCCCCTGATAAAGGGTTAGTGTGGGGGCCTTGTGCACCTGTTTTCTCGAGATTTGGGATGAAGACATTTTAAAAACATGTTTGGAATATTATCTCCGTGTATTATGGGGTACCTAACCTCAGATGGCTGTGTAGAGGAGGAGGAAGCAAGAGAGAAAATCAGGAGAAACTTCCAGAAGGAAGTGAGCCTTGAATAGGGTTTAGAAGGAAGTGTAGTCAGGCAAAGACGGGCTGGTCAAGGAAGACAAAACAGCGTGAGCAAAAGTACAGAAACATGGAACTGTGTTGTATTCAGGGAGTAAGGCATCTATGTCGAAGGCTAGTAGAAAATATGGAAGTCTTGAAGTCTTACTAGTATTACAGATGCCTGCAAATATGCTTAGTCATGTCCAACTCTTTGAGACCCTATGGACTATAGCCTGCCAGGCTCCTTTATTCATGGGATTCTCCAGGCAAGAATACTGGAGTGGTTGCCATTTCCTTCTTCATAGGATCTTCCCAACCCAGGGATCAAACCCATGTCTCTTGCTTTGGAGGTGGATTCTTTACCACTGTGCCACCTAGGATATTATAGTTATTTATTATTACTACTTAATATTATTGAGTAAATCACTTGATATTATTATTAGTTATTACATTTTATATTAAATAATATTATAATACAATATAAATATAATATATTTATATTATAAATATATTTTATATAAATATAATATAATAATAATATTATAAATAATATAAATATATTTATATTAAATAATTATATTTTATAATAATATAATTATATTATTATCACTTAATAATATTAAGTGATATTGTTTAATATTATTATTATCATTATTAATGATGTTATAACTTAATATTATCAGCTACTTGAAGTCTTACAAATATTACAGGGATAGAGAGAGGCTGCTTAAACATCCCTCTCCATTAAACCTTCTACGGTGGGCGAGGTGAGAAGTGAGAGGACTTAGGAATGGTCTGAAATTTGCGTGCAGGTGGCCTGAGGACTGAAGCCAGCTCATAGGCACATGCCCATCAATGGTGACTTATATTAGGGGTCCCCAGTCCCCAGACTGCAGAGGTGGCCAAAGTACTGGAGTTTCAGCTTTAGCATCATTCCTTCCAAAGAAATCCCAGGGTTGATCTCCTTCAGATCCCACTTGACTTCACATTCCAAGATGTCTGGCTCTAGATTAGTGATCACATCATCATGATTATCTGGGTCATGAAGATCTTTTTTGTACTGTTCTCCTATGTATTCTTGCCATCCCTTCTTAATATCTTCTGCTTCTGTTAGGTCCATACCATTTCTGTCCTTTATTGAGCCCATCTTTGCATGAAATGTTCCCTTGGTATCTCTAATTTTCTTGAAGAGATCTCTAGTCTTTCCCATTCTGTTGTTTTCCTCTGTTTCTTTGTACTGATCGCTGAAGAAGGCTTTCTTATCTCTTCTTGCTATTCTTTAGTGATATTGGAAATAATAAAATTATTCTTCAAATGACTGCATTTTTGGAAATTAGATAAATAAAAATCTCTATATTTTGCCTTGTTCCAAGTAATGATGATGGTGATCATGATGATAAAATTGATACTAATAATACAAAATTTTATAATTATTTAGCATTCTGGGTAAGACTCTGTTCTAAAAACTTTCCATTTGTTTGTTTACTTACACATCATAACAACTTTATGAGATAGTTACTATTATTTTCCCAGTTTTACAGATAGGGGACTTAAGGCCCGAAAGGGTTAAACAATGGGAGTTTAGTCAGTAAACAGTCAAATGAGGATCTGAATTCAGGCCCTATTCTCTACCTGACGACTGTGCAATTTAGGGTAGATGTGGATTCCTATACAGTGATTGCACCAAAAAGCTGCAGAACTGACCTAGGATTTGGATTCAGAAATTTGGGGATGAGTGCTTTTAGAGTACTCATTTTCATGCCAAAGACACTGCTCAGCCTTGGAACTATTGTTATGCTGAGCATTAGTTATTGTGTGTATGTGAGAAGCTATCCTATGCATTTTAGGGCAGCATTTCAGGCTTTCACCCACTAGATGCCAGTATATCTTCTTCAGTTGTGACAACCAAACATGTCTCCAGACATTGTCCAGTGTCCCCTGGAGGCAACATTGCCCTTAGCTGAGAACTCCTGGCCTAGAGAATTCTGAAGTCTCTCAGCGAGAAGCCTAGGAATAGTGACCAACATGATAAAATGATGTGACTAAGTTGCCTGGCATGTTTTTCCTGGGTATTCTTCCACAGAATCATATCATGTCATTATTTGTTAATAGCAGGTGTGTCTCATTCCTCATATCAGAAACAAATACACAGTGCCAGCTTGTACCAGCTATTGGTTTTTAATGCAATAGGTGGTGAATCTTTAACTTTGTAGTTTCCATATAAAATGAACAACCAGCTTCCCATTTTCTAGAATCCTGTGGCTGTACACTTGGCAAGAAATGACAAGTGAACTCAATCTTTTAAAATATTTAAGCCAGTACCTGTTTCTTTCCCTGACTTCTTTGGTCACGTCAAGAATTTGTGTGTGTGTGTGTGTGAGAGAGTGTTCTATGTAAAAATAGGAGAGACTATAAATTAGGTCCATTCTCTGAATATGGTTGTTAGGATTTTCAGGACGATGATCAATACTATGTTCACGATGTAATAATACATCGTAAAACATTGAAGAGCTATGAAAGGACAAATCACCTCTCAGGCGGGGCTTGCTAGTCATTAAATCGTTAAATCTTACTAGACCCCAGAGTCTAGCAAAAGCATCATCTAATTCTTTTTATTTTACTGTGCTTTGGCCTACATTGCATCTCCCACAGCCTTCTCTGCCAGCCAAAACCTTCCTTCCATTCCCTTCAGATCTATTCAAGCATCGAAGCCCAGCAAAAGTCCCCTCCTCCATGATTGCCTCCAGAAGCTGTAATCAGAAGAGCCACTTCCTTCCTTTGGCCCCACATGTTATCTATTTCCCATCTTTGTATTCTTTATATTCCATCCAATTAAGTGAGGGACTAGCCTTCCAGTTCAGTCTTGCTCCTTATCTCTTCTGTGCAGAAATAAGTGAGCTCAAATTAAAGCTGGCAGTTATTTTGGGGTTGAGAAGGTTCATACATGACCATTCATATCAACAAATACTGTAGCTGCTTTATTTTTGAAGGTGGATCCGTTCATCCTGACACTCTCACCCCACTGGGTAGTATGTGTGCAGGGGGTATCTACCAGTTAAGATGCTCTTCTTTAAAAAAATTAAAGTATAGTTGATTTATGATAGTGCTAATTTCAGGTATATATTACTCCTGATTTGGTCTCTTTCTGTTTAAATGCAGCCATCTGACACGGGCTACGGTTTCTATTCAGCGACCCTCCACCCGGAATATTTCGTCTTCCTATTCCGTTTCTCCTCAAGATATGCCAATAGGAACTAAAGTAAAAATAAGTCAGGAAACTCTTCTCAACAAAACTTGTTTTTCAAGACTGTTATCTTATTTGGACTCAAAAATCCCATTTTTAAAAATTTCAGAAAATGAATCTTGACTTTCTTTGTAATCATCCTTATTTGCTCAAAGGCAAATGGATGACCTTGACTTTTTGATTAATTTTTTTTCCTGAATTTTGCTTTCCTAGGCCTACCTTTCACCAGATACCTGATTCAGTAATATCTTCTAAAAGAAAAAGAAAGAAAGAAATTGCTATGCATTGAGGCTTTACAAATTCTAAGACGATATGGTCACTAATGACATTGAATTAAATCTTTGCAAATTTTTAAAGAATTTACTTCTGTAAAGTGAGAGAACAAATGCTTACATAGACCTGGGCCAAGAAAGAACCAATACCCATTTTTCCTGGGATCAGCTATAATGGGAGCCAAGAAAGTATCCTATCTCACACTGAGATCTCATTTACAGAGGTCATGAAACAGTCATATTATACTTAATTTGATCCTTGATCACCGATCATACTAGTAGACAAACTTGTATTTCTCGTTGGACAGTTAGATTACGTGTTGCTCAAGGTGTCAAGTTTGAGTGACACAGTGTAGAAGGAAACAAAAATATTCCATTTCAGCCAAGTTCTAAGCCATTGTGACAATATACCCAAATAAGCTAAAAAGATTTGAGATGGACACATACCATATATGTAACACAAACTCAGATAATTTCCATATTAGTCCAATAGCAAGAAATTCTTCATTTATCTCATAGCTCTCCCAATGGCTAACAAGGGGTAGAGAAATTATTTCCCTGATCTTGTTTATTCAGTTGCTAAGTTGTGTCCCACTCTTTGTGACCCCATGGACTGTAGCCCACCAGGCTTCTCTGTCCATGAGATTTTCCAGGCAAGAATACTGGAGTGGGAATGTTGAATAGATGCTTGTTTATTTCTTGTATGGAAAAGTCTAGAATGCGGGGATTATTTTGTGTATGAAAATATTGTATTATGATTGGGCATGGGATTACTGAGCTGTAGGGTTAGAATGGACATTAGATGTCATCTTTGTTAGCCTCTTCTTTCGACAAATTTATTCTAACGTGCTTATTGAGTGCCTGAGGCCCAAAGAGGCCTGAGAAGTGGTTGTCAACATTGTGCTTTGAGTCACCAGGGAGTATTTTTAAAAAACATGCATTTCCTGGGCTCCAGCTGAGGAATTCTGATACAATTGCTCTAGCGTGAGGTCTGGATATTGGTAAATTTAAAAGACTTCTCAGGTGATTTTTCATGCTCATAAAACTACCTTCTCCCTCCATTAAAAAATGACATTAAATTTTTTATTCTGTAACTTATCCACTTACTTAATTTGATGAAGGGGAAAAAAATGAGACGAAGCTCTCTAGATACTTCCTCATTTCTATCGGCTTTTATAATCTCGTCACTTTTACCTCTAGAGTTAGTTTTGCAGCTAGTCCAACCTCTTTGGGGTTTCCCAGGTGATGCAGTGGTGAAGAATCCACCTGCCAATGCAGGAGACGCAAGAAACACATGTTCGATTCCTGAGTCGGGAAGATCCCCTGGAGTAGGAAATGGCAACCTCCAGTACTCTTGCCTGGGAAATCTCATGGACAGAGGAGCCTGGCGGGCTATAATCCATGGGATCACAAAGAGTCGGACATGCCTGAGTACTCACAGTCCAAACTCTAAAAAAAAAAAAAAAAAAAAGTTGAATGCCTACTGAGAAATTCAGAAATTCTATTCACTTGAAATGTGATTTTATTCCCCATCATGGATATTGTGAAAGTATTTTCAATGAAGGATAAACCGTGCCTTGTAGCTGACTGACTTTACCATGTCTACCCGAGGTACCAAGGAACACAAAACCTGAGGCTCAGTGGTGACCTTGGGACTGTACAAACCTCAATTGGACCACTGCTCAGCAATCCGAAGTCCATCAGTTTCCAAGGAAGTATTTGGTGCTATCAGATACTGGAGACAAATTAGAGAAAGAATTGCAGGAACCTTAAGGCCTGAGAAAACGCTTTGCATAAAAGTCAATGGTCAGAAATGGGGGAGTATAGAAACTGGAGGTTGTAGGTGTAGAAATGTTGTGTGAGATCAGCCCCTAGTGGGCACCTTAATGATTACAATTGTTCAGCCCTGGAGTTGAGATGATGTGGCTTGATGCTGGAACAGTATTTATGGCCACGTCAGACCACAGATATTTGAAACACAGACTGCAGATGGCAGAAATATAACATTCTATTTTTTATATATAAACATATAATATTAATCTTTCACAGGGCAAAGGATCTCCGTGCTTCTCTCTAAAACAGACAGCTCTTGTTTTCCATCACTTGTAGAAGAGAATGCTAGAAACTCTTCAATGCAGAGAACAATAGTCCCATATGATGGTGCTTCTTCCTACCTCTCCATCCCCACCTCCTGATTCTTCAGTGTTCCATTCACAGTGTCAGGACAAGAAGGTTTTCAGGCAGAAAAGGAGGAAAAGCATTCTAGACAGGGATATTCTACATGCAAAGACCCAAAGGGAGTAAGTGGCATGGCATGTTTCAGTTCAGTTCAGTTCAGTCGCTCAGTCGTGTCCAACTCTTTGCGACCCCATGAATCGCAGCACGCCAGGCCTCCCTGTCCATCACCAGCTCCCGGAGTTCACTCAGACTCACGTCCATCGAGTCTGTGATGCCATCCAGCCACCTCATCCTGGGTCGTCCCCTTCTCCTCCTGCCCCCAATCCCTCCCAGCATCAGAGTCTTTTCCAATGAGTCAACTCTTCGCATGAGGTGGCCAAAGTACTGGAGTTTCAGTTTTAGCATCGTTCCTTCCAAAGAAATCCCAGGGCTGATCTCCTTCAGAATGGACTGGTTGGATCTCCTTGCAGTCCAAGGGATTCTCAAGAGTCTTCTCCAACACCACAGTTCAAAAGCATCAATTCTTCAGCGCTCAGCCTTCTTCACAGTTCAACTCTCACATCCATACATGACCACAGGAAAAACCATAGCCTTGCCTAGACAGACCTTAGTCGGCAAAGTAATGTCTCTGCTTTTGAATATGCTATCTAGGTAGCTCATAACTTTTCTTCCAAGGAGTAAGCGTCTTTTAATTTCATGGCTGCAGTCACCATCTGCAGTGATTTGGGAGCCCCCCAAAATAAAGTCTGGCACTGTTTCCACTGTTTCTCCATCTATTTCCCATGGAGTGATGGTACTGGATGCCATGATCTTCGTTTTCTATGAACAGTATGGCAAGTTTAGGGAATTCTAAATGTCTTGGTGTTTCTGAAGTGTATAGTGCAGATAAGTATGGACAGCTGGGCTTTTAAGTCTAGCGTTCATTTCCTTCATTTATTGCTTGCAACAGAGACAAGGTTAGAGAAGGACTCCTCTACCCTGAGATAACGTACAATGGGTTTTCGCAACTGACAGCTTCCTATCAGAGGCAGGGGTGATGGAGAAAGCCTGCGTTCTGTCTCAGCCTGGAAGCCTGTCCTCAGCTTCACTGACTGGTGTGGGAATGTGGGTCTAATGCTCTGGGATTTACCACATTTTCAAGAGAATCCCCAAATCTTTTTTTTTGTTTTAATGGGATTTCTACTCCCTAGGCCATATTTATTCATTTATTCAATACTAAGTGCTGTTCTAAGCCTGAGGATACGGCTGAGAACAAAGCAGATAGAAGCTCCCACCTCTGGAGTGCTTCAAGTTCTAACTGAGGAGACAATTTTAAAAACTAAGAAAATTATTAAATATATTAAATGATAATAAATGTTATGGAGAAAAATAATGTAAAAGGTGGCTGAGGAGGACTGGAGATTGGTTATCTATTTAATTTATTTATTTTGGTTGAGTAACCACTCACAGGGCCTAGGTCTTTTCAGCCTCTGCTGGTTTTTTAAATTTATTTTTGATTGGAAGATAATTAAATGCTTTACAATGTTGTGTTGGTTTCTGCTGTACAACATGAACGAGCCGTAAGTATACATAGATCCCCTTCCTCTTGAGTGTCCCTCCCACCTCCATCCCCATCCCTCCTCCCCCAGCTCATCACAGACAGCAAGCAGAGCTTCCTGTGTTATACAGCAGCCTCCTACTGGCTGTCTATTTCACACATGATCATCAATCTTGCTCTCTCACTTTGTCCCACTCTCTCCTTCCCTCACTGTGTCTACAAGTCAGTTCTCTGTATCTGCATCTCTATTCCTGCCCCGCAAATGGGTTCATCAGCAGTGTTACAATCCTAAACAGCGTGGTGGGGGGAAGACTTAACCGAAAAGGTGATATGGGAGAGCTCAGATGTCACATAACTTATTCACTCATTCACTGTATTCAGCGACATTTATTGAGCGCTTCCTATGTGTGAAGCATGAATCTACATATTGCGGATAGACTGACAAACAAGACAGACAAGCTTCTTTCTTTCACAGAGATTATATTCTTGCTGGGGAGACAGACACTAAACAAGAAATCACACAAACTAATGTCAAAATAACGATTCTTTGCAACAAAGAAATAAACCAAGATAATACGTTGGAGAGAGAAGGGGGAGGAGTGGCTAGGTTGGACAGAGAAGTTGGCGAAGGTCACCCTAAGTGACAGTGGGTGGAATGAAGGGAAACTGCTGCACAGAGGTCTGGGGAAAGGCATTCAAGGCCAAGGGAATAGCAAGGCAAAAGCCGCGGGGTGGGAACAAGCCAGGCCAGGGGTGATGCCTTGGTTCATGGAACAGAACAAGGCACGTTCAGGAGGCAAAACCATGGCCAAGGCCAGGCTCAGACGAAACTGTGATGCAGAAAATGTCCACAGTGACTTCCTCTTTCCTTTCTTTAGCTACTTTGTCCTCCTTTACTGGTGGTTCCCTGGCCTCCTTTAATCCTTGGGCTCTTTCTCTTTCAGACTGCCTCTCAGAAAAACATGCGACAGGGACTTCCTGGCCGGTTCAGTGATTACGAATCCATGCTCCAGTGCAGGGGCCGTGGGTTCGATCTCTGGTCAGGGAACAAAGCTCCCACAGGCCATGGTGTGCCACAACTACTGACCTGCAAGCCACACTAGAGCAAAGCTGACACGTGGCACCAAAGACTCGAAGCTGTCAATAAATAAGTAAATAGATAAGTAAATATATATATATATTTTAAAAGATGTGATAGCTTGTCTATAATAAAAAATGATAAGGCTAAAGAGGTTTTATTCTCACTAAGAGTATTTATGTGTTCCTGTGTACTCAGTCATGTCTGATTCTTTGCACCCTGTGAACTGTAGCCCACCAGGCTCCTTTGCCCATGGGATTCTTCAGACAAGAATACTGGAGTGGGTTGCCATTGCCTCCTCCAGGGGCTCTTCCCGACTCAGGGGTTGAACCCGTAGTCTCTTGCATCTCCTGCATTGGCAGGCAGATTCTTTACCACTGTGCCACCTGGGAATTCCAAGCGTATTTATACTTCAACTAAAATGATTTAATTATGAAATTTGATGCATCAGCTATTTGAATGTTGGAGTACTTGATTGGTGTGGGAGGATATTAATTTCCTATGGACGTAGTAACAAATTATTGCAAATGTAGTGGCATAAAACACCACAAATGCATTATCTTAAGAGTTCTGGAGATTAGAAGTCCAAACTGAGTTGGCAGGGCTAGGATCTTTTTGGAAGCTTTGGCAGAGAATCTGTTTTTCTTTTCCAGATCCAAGAAGGCCCTGTGGCTCTGTGCCACTACATTCTCTGCTTCAGCTGTCACATCTTCATCTCTGACTCTGGCTTTCCCACCTCCCTCTCCTAAGGACCCTGGGATTACATTGAGCCTGCTCGGATAATCTGGGATAATCTCCCATCTCAAAATCCTTCGCTTAATCACATCAGCAAAGTCCCTTCTGCCTCATGAAGTTAACATAGTCTCAGGTTCCAGGGATTGAGACATGGACATTTTGGGAGTCATTAATCTATCGGCCACAGGGAGTAACATTCTGGAGACCGTCAAATTAGACCACCAGATAACTCCCTACTTCCAGGTTGTTTCTGCTCCTTATTTTTGTTGAAGTAGTAGGAATGAAATAGTTCTGTAGTCTTTCTGAAGGGCAGCTGCTCAAGACACCTGAGTAATTTTCCTTAGTCCACACTGGTAAAGTCAGAGAAGACTGAATCTCATTGCACTTGTAATTTTAAACATATTTTTTACCCATAAGGTTAAGTTGAATGGTAGCTTCTGGGATGGGGCTTCCAACACTCTGCAGTTTCTGACCTCTCTGAAACTTGAATAGCAAAGTCCTACTGAAGCAGAAATGACCGGAGGCCTGAGTCAAGGACCTAAAAGGATGGACATTACTGTTTACCAAGGCTCCATGGGGACTTCCCTGATGGTCCAGTGGCTGAGTCCGAGTTCCCAATGCAGGGGGCCTGGGTTTGATCTCTGGTTGGGGAACTAGATCCCATATGCCACTGGCAAGAAGAGTCACATGCTGCAACTAAAAAAAGATCCATGTGCTTCAATTAAGAAGACCCACTGCATGCCTGCATGCTCAGTTGCTTCAGTCATGTCCGACCCTTGACTCTTTGTGACCCTATGGACTGCTGCCCGCCAGTCTCCTCTGTCCATAGTATTCTTCAGGCAAGAATATTGGGGTGGGTTGCCACTTTCTCCTCCAGGGGATCTTCTTGACTCAAGGATGGAATCTGTGTTTCCTGCATCTCCTGCATTGGCAGGCTGATTCTTTACCACTACACCACCTGGGAAGCCCATTTGTTTCAACTCATCAGACATAATGAGGTCCCTGCTATGTGTTGGACTGGCCAGCTGCTGAGCTGTGCCCTAGGCATCATAAAACTTTCCAAGTTGTATATCTGGCATGTGTGTAATAGAATATTATTTAAAACCATTGTTTAAAATTGAAATGTAGTCACAAAAATACTGAACTGGTCTATGGCTACTTGCCAGTAGCAAAGGTCATGAATTTGCTAAGCCAGTGTAACAAAGTCTGGACAAAAGTGTTCACAAAGATCTTCCCAATAGAACTGAAATTAAGATAGGCTGAATTTTTGCCTTTTAAAAGGGACTCTGGAGACATTTGTAAGGAGCAGAGCAGCTGTATGCAAGAATGTTTATCTTAGATTCCCTCTGGGCCTCTCCCACATCAGCACCAGCTGTTTAACATTCAGTTCCCTGAAGTCCTACAATGTAAGAATCTGGACCTTTGTGGGAACTGCTTGGTGGTCCAGTGGTTAGGACTCTGCCATTCACTGTTGAGGACCCAGGTTCAATCCCTGGTTGGGGAACTAAGATCCTGCAAGCTGCAAGGCAGTCCACAAAGCAAAATGAGCATTTGCACCTTTGAAGGAGAGCCTAGTTGTTTCTCTTGCACTAGATGCAACAACTACCAGTTGGAGATGAAGGATCTCTAGCCCTTTACTCTACCACTCCACTGTGGGGGACAGCTGACTTACCCATTCCTTCATGAGCTTGGACCCGTTCCCCCTGGCCTCGGTTCAGGGTTGGCTATGGGGGGCCCCAGGAAACCTCACCGCTTTTGCACTAATAAGTGCAAGTCGACTTTAATAAAGTCGACTATGGCCCCCATCCCAAATCGTTCCTTTTAGGTATCCCACCCGAATGCCTGTAGCCGCCTGCTTCAGGGCCACCCGGGCTCACATTTGGGGAAAGTGGGTCATCCAGCACTGGCACTACAAACCCAATTGATTCATCCAGAGACTAACACAGGGATACGGGTCGCGCGGACAGGGAGTCACTATCCGGGTACCACCGGCTCCACCTGCCTGGTCCACTCGCGTGCAGGGCCCTGAGCAGCAGGCCAGCCCCGGCCCCGCCCCTCGGCCCCGCTCCGGCGAGCGGAAGTGACGCACACCCTAAGCCATTTCCGGCCAGCCCGAAACTAGGAAGAAACTTGGAGCCGCCGAGGTGTCCGGCAGCCCCTCTCCGCTGCTCCCGTGCCCCGTGGCCCGGGCCGCGCCGAGCTGTCGGGAGCCCAGGCCATGGGGCAGCCCGGGCCGTCCGCAGTGTGAGGCGCGGGGCCTCCCGCGGGCTCCCCGGACGGGCCGAGGGCGGGCAGGCGGGAGGCGTCGTTCCAGCGGCGGTCCCGGCCGCTGCCGCCCGCCCAGGCTCCCGGCATCATGAACATAGACGTGGAGTTCCACATCCGGCACAACTACCCCTGGAGCAAGCTGCCGGCCAACGTGAGGCAGGTACGGAAGCTGGGGACCGGTCCCGCCCCGCCGCCACCTGCTCGCGCGCCTCTGGGCTCACTCTCGGCCTTGCCCCCGCTAAGGGTCTGGATTTAACCGATCCCAAACCCGCGGCTGGGGAGGGGGTGGTCCTGGGGCCACAAGGGCAGGATGGGGCTGTTGCGAAATGGGATGGAAACCACTGGACCCGCCTGGCGCCTTCGCACGCGGTCTTCGTTTCACCAGGCACTGGGCTAGACACCTTCGAAACAAATTTGAAACACAGCTCCTGATCTTCAGAACTTGGGGATGGTGGCAAAGGGACGAGAAACAAATGACTGCGTTACAGGCTGATAGCTGCTCACACGAACCAGCATCATAGTGTAGGGGCGCGCACAGAAGAGGGACTCAGAAACTGTCAATGGAGCGTCAGGAGAATGTGTAAGAGAGGCATTTAAAATGGGTTTTAAAAGACAAATAAGAGATAGCTAGAAAAGAGGGGGATTAAAGATCTTCCATCGAGAGAGAAAGTCATTTTGAAAAGCTTAGATGAGTGAAAGCGTGCTTTCACAGTCTGGAGGTGGGGCTTGGTTAGTGTTTGGAGGTGGGAGCTGTCAGGGCCGGATTTTGCAGAGCTTTCCTACTTTCTTTTGTTGGACTTTAGCCTCCCGACGAGGTGGGTTTATTAGAGATGTTGCAACAAGAGAGTGACAAGGAAGTTTGGTCTTTTTTTCCCTCAGAAGTAGTTCTCAAATGCTGGAGAATCATTTTTACTCACTTTTGCAGATATCTGTTGAACACCTGCTGTGTACTCTGCCTTGTTTGAGGTGCGGGTAATTTGCAGCAGTCAACACAAGGAAAGCCCTGTCTTCATGGAGCTTACGTTTTAGAAAAGAAAGACAGTAAACAAATGAGTAAATACATGATATGGCGAGTGGTGGTGAAGCTTATGAAGGGAGTGATGAGTGCTGTATAGAAAGCACTGTTTTTCTCTGGCCAGTGGTTGACCTTCAAGTTCCCACCATTTTACTTGGTTGGGAGTGAAATTATCTTTTCCGTTGGTTCTGAACACTGGCATATTTGGAGGGTTTGGGATGGTGGTGGTGATGGTATACAGATTGTTATTTTGCCGCAGCTCTCAGCTTGGGGTCTTAGTTCCAGGAAATGAATAATTTAAGGTTCTGGCAGTATATCATGTGGCAGAGAAAATGCTTTCTCTTCAAGATATCAAAAACACAAGAAAGTGGAAAGTTAAATTTAAGGAACTCCGAATTCTTGGGTGGCAGTGGCTGCCCTTGTAACATTAATCTTGAACAGGAAGAAGAAAGCTCTAAAGCTGGAGGAATCAGCTTCTCTTGTTAAGCTTGAATGAGGGCCTTGATGGACACTTTCTGTCTTTAGAGTTTTGTGGCATATGGCAAGACAACTGGAAGAACCAGTAAGCCTTTGTTTCCCTGTTTACTCTTCCTTTCACAAAAATAAATGTAGCTTGGTAGACAAAAGATGGATGATTCCATTATGCCCAACAGAAATAATCGATCTTAATTAGTGTTGGCAAAGCCTTTCTAAACCTTAGTTGCAACTATTAAAAATAATCTCTAAACAGTGTTATAATCTGGTACAAACATGACATTAAATTAAAGCTTCTTTTGGTAACATCAATTAAAGAATTGATATTTTCGCTTAGGATAAGCTTCCACTTGTCAAAGGTGTTACAAAACCCCTCTGTACAAGTTTCCTCTTGGACTTAGCCTTGCTCTGTTTTTCTAGGTCAGGCTCTACCTTGGTTTACTACATCAGCTTTCTCTCTGGTCTCTTGCCTTCAGAAAAAGACCCTCCTATCCATTCCACATACTCTACTGGGATGAGGTTTCTAAAATGCCAACCCAGCCCTTTTACCACTTGTTGCCATAGATTACTTGTTGCTTCTTGAATCCAGATGTTAACTGCTCCAGGAAGGTTTCCACGACCTAAATCTAGAGTAGTTGACCCCCAGCACTGTATTTCTTGTCTATAGGGCTGTAGTTGTCTTCCAGTAAATATTTTTGGAGTGAAGGAATGATACCATTAGTTTGAGATTTTTTTCCTGGAGCTAAAGTCAGTTTAAAAGTGGGGAATAGTCCTTGTGTGAAAAGAATCTGGTTTTCTTTTCTTTTTTTTTTTTGGTGTTAACAGATACTAAGTACTTTGATAAGAGTTTCAATTAAGTTTTGAGGCATTTAATTTGGAAGTGATTCATTTCTGAAAGCTGGGGGAAGGTGATTCAGGTTTTTTTTTTTTTTTAATTTTTAAAAATTATTAAATTTTTTAAAATGTAAATAAGATGAAAGGTTTTTTTATTTTTTGTGAGCTATACTTGACTTCCAATAATATATTAAAAAGTTGTGGATCACACCATTGTTTGAGGATTTGGGGGGGATTTTTGAGGAGTTGAGAATTACTGGTAAAACTATAGGTTTACCAGTATTCATTGTTCAAAACAATTCATAGTTGTTTTATTTGAAGGGATATTTTATGATGTGGTTCTGTGTAGTCCAAGGAGGGTCAATTAAAAAAAAAATACTATGTACTTCTTTGAGGGGGGTGCATATTGGGACAGGATTTGTGGAGCAAAAGCTTTAGAAAAAAATGCGTTATGCTAATCTGATGCACAGTGGATGTTTTGCAGCCAGTTTCTGTGGCACTCCATCTGTTACAGTTCCTTTTATATGCAGCCCAGCTTCATTTGTCAGACCTGGTTAGAATTTCTGCAGGGTCAGCACTGTCTCAGAGTAAAATGACCTTTCTTTAGCTGCCTCCTATAGAGGCAACAGTGTTTTAAAATGTGAATGGTGGGAAATTTGGGGTAGGAGTGGAAGAGAAGGCAAAGAATCTTTGTGAACATAGCAGTTAATATTTTATGTACCAGGGTAGTGAAGAATAGAATCAGCTTTTAATGTAGCTTTTAGTTATTTGTGCGAGCACACATGTATTGATTAGAACCAGTCATCACTTAATGACTATGGCAAAGACTTAGATGTTTAATAGCTCTGTTCTCTAATTAGCTTACAAATAACAGGGCCCTTATATTTTTGTGTAAGTGGTTTGATTTACACTTTTTATCCTGGAGTTAACAAGGAACAGAATTTTAAAGGAGAAAAATGGTTGTAAGTTAGGATAAATTAAGGGACTTATTTTGAAACAGAAGAGCAAATCCTCAAGTTTGAGAGTTGTTAAGATTTTAGCAGATTGTCTGCTGTGTGAGTGAGTGTGTGTGTGTGTGTGTGTGTGTTTTGTGTTCCTTGAGAAAGAGACTTTTAATTAGCAGTAGAGCTAGAGGAGATCCTTTAAAAGTTTTACAGAAAGCCAGGTATTTTGAATCCCCTAAGTATCTTCAGTCCTGAGCTTGGCTTTGGGGCTGCATCAGAGACAGGAGAACAGTTTCTCTGTGATAAATTTGAACTTCTAACTACCTGTAATGTTAAAGTGGATGAAAATAATGTAAGCACATACATTTCAGCATTTTAGTTTTCTCACATTATGTCCCTTTTTCCTTAAAATGTTACCCACCAATAGTTCCAGTTATGTACCAGTTAGATGTGCTTCATCTGCCTTATGAAGATGGCCTTAAATCAAAGTATGTATGTGGACATTTACCTTGGCACACAAAAACCTACGAGTAAGAAGTATAGTCACTGAATCCTCTAATCTTTTCTGTCATTAATCTCTTCAGTTCAGTAGCTCAGTCGTGTCTGACTCTTTGCGACCCCATGGACTGCAGCACACCAGGCCTCCCTGTCCATCACCAACTCCCGGAGCTTGCTCAAACTCATGTCCATCAAGTTGATGATGCCATCCAACCATCTCATCCTCTGTCATCCCCTTCTCCTCCTACCTTCAATCTTTCCCAGCATCAGGGTCTTTTCCAGTGAGTCAGTTCTTTGTATCAGGTAGCCAAAGTGTTGGAGTTTCAGCTTCAGCATCAGTTCTTCCAATGAATATTCCATTAATCTCTTAAGATGTTTTTTATAGTATATTGGAACGATCATGGCTAATAATTAGAAGGGGGATAGCAGTCACATATTAAATGTAGTTTAAGGTCTCACATTGAATGTAATGTTAACTCTGATCAGACCAGCTTACACATTGCTTTCATGAAAAACCAATTTTGAACTTAAAACACTTAAGTTCACAGCTAGAAAGTATTTTGCTCATTAAAAAATATATTGGAAATTTAGACAATCTATTTTCTAGAATTGTCTAAATGTTTTCTAATGAGACCATTAGATGGCGTTTTTAAGAAATAATCTTATTTAGAGGTACATTTGAAATATATATTCCTCAGAAATCTTAATTTTTAATAATCATAGCCTTCACCTGTAAGTAGTTATCAGATAGGGATCTGTTCTTAGTGGCCATTCTTAAATTTTAAAAAATGTGGGTGCAAGAAACCATCCATCCCCATTCACACAAATTGGAAACCGGCAAGAAGGAAATTTTTTATTAGTACAATTTAGTTTTTCGTTAACTTAAGTGCAGTTATGCTCTCTGACTGCTCTTTATATATATATGTATACACACACATACACACACATATATATACACACACATACATATATATACACACATATATATAAAATACTTTAGATAGTGTCAGTAAATCCTTTTAGAAAGGCAGATTAAAGATAAGCACATTGGTTTTTTTTGCTCTAATACCATTGCAGAAAAGTTTTTATGATAAAATTTAAGAAAACCTTTACTCAGTTCTTGAACTTAGAGATTCCAGGATAAAATTAGGGGGCATGGTATTGAAATTTTAAGGAGGGAGAGTACTGTTGGTTTAGTTATTTTAAATCTATTTGAATTTTTTTTTTTTTAGAGCCTTGGAAATTCACAGAGAGAATATGAGAAGCAGGTTGTCCTGTACAGTATCCGCAATCAGTTACGATATAGAAACAACTTAGGTAAGTAGAGCCATTTTTACATTGAGATAGAATTGACTGTTACTGAGTTATCATTTTCATAAATCTGTCTTTTCACCATATTTCATAGTACTGAAATAGTTTCATGTAGAGACTTTGTGGAATTCTATAATGACCCATTACATGTAACAATAATTTGCATTAGCAAGTAGATTTTTCCTTTTAATTCCAATGAAAATTATTTTTTAGAGTCTTGTTTATATTTTGCCTATAGAATACTAATTTTGATTCAGATGTCCTCTTTTTTTACTTTATGTGAGAAAATATGCCAGAAAGAATTGCATTACTTCTTGATTTTTGACTTTGAGTTTTTTGTTCTGTTTTGTTTTCTGTAAATTTTCCAAACAATGTAACTTTAATGAAGCCTCTTTCTATAATAATTGGAACAAACTTTAAACATAATTGGTTCCATTTTTTTAAACTTCTCTTTTTTAATGTTTGCCTTTTTTTTTTTTTTAATTTTACTTTATTTTACTTTACAATACTGTATTGGTTTTGCCATATATCAACATGAATCCGCCACGAGTGTACACGTGTTCCCAATCCTGAACCCCCTTCCCACCTCCCTCCCCATAATGTTTGCCTTTTATTTGTCAGATTATTCTGTTGCCCTGCTGATCTTCCCTCCCATTTGTTGCTCTTATTTTAAACATAGTATTTCAGAGAGAGGTTTTCTATGTGAAGTGTGTATTCTATGGAACTCAGAGGTCTTTTTACATTTAAAGCACAAAGACCAGCAGATAATTTTTTAAAATAGACTTGATTTCATAGAAAGCTGCCATTCAGATTGGCTATTTTGTAAAGTATCATAGTAAGGGATTGGATGGTTTATAGCGTATGTTTTGGTGGGGGGAGACATTTCATGCTCGCTTTCTTTGCTTTTTGATTTGTTAAGAATTACTTTTGTACTTATCTGTCCCGTTATGCATTTTACTTACATTCTCTGAAGTCTGTTTCTTGTGCTATAATTGTTTCTTTGTTCCAGCTTAAGTTGTTTTATTTGTTCTCTTCCAGTTTACATATTTTTATTTTTAATTAATACCAGCTTGTAAAGAAATTAACATTGCATTTACAATACTAATTTGTAAAGAATTTAACATTGCATTTACTAGTAAGACGTCAAATAGAACTGGAGAATTTCCCTTTGTCTCCCTCCCAGTTAAGCATGTCAAGAAAGATGAACGCAAGTACTATGAGGAACTCTTGAAGTACAGTCGAGATCATCTCATGCTGTACCCTTACCATTTATCAGACATCATGGTAAAAGGCCTGAGGATAACACCATTCTCATATTATACTGGGATCATGGAGGTGAGTTTACAGGATATATGAATCTCGGGGAGGGATGAGACTTCATGTCATGGACACTTTGTGGATGAAGACCAGCTTTGTGGCACCCAGCCACAATGGACATTGTTTCTGAACTGATAGTGTAAAAAGGACAGTCGTTTACAAGGTAACTGTTGTGCTACAAGTAGTTGTCCTTAGCAGTGTTTTCACAGTGGGAAAGTGTCTGTTCTTATTCTGTGTTCTTGAAGATGTTGTTGACCCCTTG
The DNA here is from genome assembly GCA_006410635.1 of Cephalophus harveyi. NCBI lineage: Eukaryota > Metazoa > Chordata > Mammalia > Artiodactyla > Bovidae > Cephalophus > Cephalophus harveyi. The sequence goes on along the minus strand of SJYT01040710.1, from coordinate 59,383 downwards.
TGCTGTTGTAGGTTAATCAGTCATTTATGTTAGCACAGTTTGTATAAAATTCATTGCTTTTAATACATGGTTAAGGTTGAAAATGTGGCTGACAGAATTGAACATTAAGCTTTGAACCTTAATGTATTTAGTTATTTGCTAACTGTAGAAAGAATCATTGATGATACAGACTCAACATTATATAATGCATGTGTCAGAAGACTAGAAATATATTACTGGTCCTGGCTGCTAATCTTTCTGTGATTATTAACTTTTAGATGTTAGCCTTTTTCCAAAGGCAGTGTTTAGGCTTGTGTTGAATAGCCTTAAGTACTAGTTCATATACTGCTTTTAAGGGAGCTTTATGTAAAGATGGGCAGTATTTATCTGGCATTCATTGATGATTTAATTCTGTTTGAGTGCTGCTGTTCTGGGCTCACTAGCCTCTTGAAGAGCAGAGGCACATAGAACTGAAGAAGCTGGGCGCCTGCAGGATAAGGCTGCCTTCACAGGAGCTCCCCCTACTTGTCTTCTGAAGCCCCTTTTTCAAGGCACTGCTACCACCCCGTGTCTCCTGTGTGTCCCTGTTTTGGAAGAAATACAAAGTAAAGGTTCAGGCCTGGCAGCTGAGTTTCTGTCAGTCCCTTTCCCTGGAACCAGTGCAGCATAAAGAAGGTGGCAGCTGAGCAGTATGTAGAATAGTTGTTGCTGTCTCTCTGATTATTTTCCTGGTGTTGTCCACAGGTTTAGGGGAGATAACAGAGCCAGATTTTGTCCCAATTTCCAGCTCTCAGTTGCATCCATATGCTTGCTGTTCTCTGGTTTCTGTTCTTAAACCACTGGGTATAATTCCTGGGTTGAAAACGGGTCTTATTCCCACAGTAAACAGCTGGTTTATTATGGAGAAACAGATGAGGGTTGGAAGAAGCCAGATACTGACTATGTCTGAGTTGCTGGTTGTGACTTGGAGGAGCAAAGACTACTTAGTCGTTAGGTCTTTGTTGGCAGTGCTGTGACCCACTGTCAGGCCTTCTCTTGGGATTCCCTCTTGCCCTGGGGTCGGAGTCTAGGATCAGGTTTGAAGTGTGGAGAGTCGCAATCCTGAGCTCGAAGGGAGGTATTCCTTGCATAGCCTCTGCAGGGCAGAGGTTGCAGGGCAACTGTCTGGGCTTCATAGTGCTGTGAGGAACCCAGACCTGCAAGCCTGACCTTCAGTTCTTAGACAAGAGACCACGTGGTACGTGCCACTGTGTGACCTGTGTGCACTGGGTTACCAGACTCTGATCTCAGTGTTTTGTGTAAGGACATTTGCATTTATCATTTACTTTTTTTTTTTCTTTTTAAAAGGACATTATGAACAGTGAGAAAAGTTATGATTCATTGCCCAATTTCACTGCTGCTGACTGTAAGTATTACTCTGAGCCAGGTAATGGTTAGTGTCTTTGCACATGTGTGCTCTTGTCTGTCTTGTAATGTGTCCATTTTAACATGAAAGATGAGAACATAAGCAAGATTATTGATAATTTTATCAGGTGGTATTAGTCAAGTATGAGATTTAGTTTTAAATGTCTAAGAGAGAGATATTTTGGAGTGGAAGAGTCAGACAAATGGGACTAGTCTTTTTCTAGAGAGTGAAGTTCCTTTTCATACTTGGGCTATGGTATATACTAAATGAGGAAGAAAATTCACTCACAGTATTTTTGCAGCACAATACATGGTTTTTACTGACAAAATTCGCTGCTTTTTAAAATTATACTTATTTTAATGAAGTGTGTCTATTTGAAATGTGACAGTTCTGTTGTGTTAAGAAGAAACTTTTGCTGAGAAGTACATTTTGACTTCCTGGAATTGGGAGGACTTCTGCTTTGAAAATTTTTTCTCATTTAGCATTGTCAAAAGTGTCAGCATGAATTTATCTCTCCTAATTGGTTCTTTTGTATTTTGTTTGAAGACTTCTTTTTAATTTGATCCTCATTGTCAGTAATAATCAAAAGAGGAACGAAAGTCAAAAGGTTTTTTCCTAATAGACTTGTGTGTGTACTGACTTTTCAAGATGTATTAAATGATTTTAAAAGAAAAACTCTTTCTTTTAGGTCTAAGGCTTCTTGGCATAGGAAGAAACCAATACATTGATCTGATGAATCAGTGCAGATCATCAAAAGTAAGCTAATTGTTTCTCTTTCTCATTTCTTGTCCCTCTTATCACACAGTCTTGTTTAATTTTTAAGTAGTAGAAATAATGAATTGTGATTTCTTGGATCAAATAAAGTATGCTTAATACAGAAATAATACAAAAACAGCTCATCAGTGTCTCTAGGTTATAGCTTAAGTGCTTATTGAATTTAAAATCTTTAAGGCATAGGACGCTTCATTTATTTTTAAAAATCTGCTCCATTGATCTTCTAATCTAAGTCATTCCACTCCCAGGGTTCAGTTTATGAGTGAAATTGATACACATTTTCACCTGGGTTTCTTTTGAATATCTGGATTTAGATTCAGATTTAATGATAGTGTTTTGAAGTAATTTATTTTGAAATAATTGAAGAGTGACTTTCTCCATTCAGTATATCTAAAATATGTTAGATTTTAAAACATGAGAATTTTAAAAGGTATTTTAGCCTGTTAGAAACGATCTTGTTATAGTATGATTAATAAAAAAGAAAATAGTAATTTTAGATTGATTGCAAATTCTCAGATATTTGAACCATTGCAGAAATTTTTCAGAAGGAAAACGGCGCGTGATCTTCTACCAGTAAAGCCAGTGGAAATTGCCATAGAGGCCTGGTGGGTGGTGCAGGCTGCATATATCACGGAAGATGACATAAAGGTAGGTATCTTTAAAAATTAAGCATTTTTATTTTTAAAAATTATATTTAACTATAGTTGCAGAAGTTTTTTTAAAACGTGACACTATTTGGTGTTCCCGAAGGAAATTAAATTCAAAATTGTAAATGATCTCAGTAGGCGAGACTATCGGTAAGTTTTGAAAAATACTCTTTATTAATGAGGGAGACTTGGTGTGGTTCTTGTACGGTCATCGGGGGATTTAATTAGATGGATGTTTCATGAACAGTTGACGTGATGCTGCAACTGCCAGCCGTAACATTGGTAACACTTTTTGAGTGCTTGGTGTGTGCTCAGGGCGCCAGGCACTGTTCCAAGTGCCTTTTATATTGTCTCATTTGATTCTCATAACAACCCCAATGGTGTGGGGTTGTTTGTAGCCTATTTCACATGTGAGGGAAATGAACACAGAGAAGTGAAGTAATGACTCCAGTCACAGTGGAGCAAAGTCCAGGGTTTTAAATCGGACAGTTTGCTGTGCTCTTAAATCACTGTTGAGATGCTATACTCAAGTGTTAGGTGCTTGGTAGAGCACTGAGGTCAAGATTAAGGGAAATGCTGTTTGCAGGGGTCAGACCACATTTATTACAAGCTGTATACCTTTAAGAAGAGATGTTGATTTAGAGGAAGGAGGTGGAGCAGTAGATGAGGTGCCTAGAGACCAGTCATATCCCTGTGGCTGAAGGAATTAAGTGAGCATGTGGACTTGTTTTTAATTTGCATTTTATTTTACTTCCAAAAACAGAATAAATCCAGTGAGAGCAAGGCTTAGAAATTCTGCTTCAGTGCATTTACTTCCAATTAAGATATCAGACTGTTTCATAAGATAGTGATCTTGTCACTGATAATAATCCTGTGGCATGTGAATTAGCTTTTGATTTGAGAGATTCAGAATCAGTATGTGGATCAGATTCCAATTCAAAAAGGGTGAATAAATATTAGTATTTATTAGTGAACATGTTACTTATCAGCAAGTATCAGCACTTAAAAAATTACTTCGTTTTGTGAGTTCTGTTGGTAGCATACTTTGGCACCTTAGTTGATGGTTATGTGCATAGCCTTTTCTGTTTGAATTCTAGAGTAAAGAATGAATATAACAGGTAGTTCATATAATTAATGACATATAATCATTGGTTTAAATGTAAATAGATTTGAGGAGACTTATCAATTAGTTAATTTGGACAGAACTTAATTGAAAATATTTTGCTTTTCCTAGATATGCACTTTGCCTGAGAAATGCGCTATTGATAAGATCATTGATGCAGGCCCTCAACTCTCTGGATCGCTAGATTACAATGTAGTCCATAGTAAGTGGTTAGTAGAAATGGTCTTTTGTCAACATAAAAACTTATTTTAAGCCATCAAGAATTAGTAGCAATTATCAATTAGATAAGAATAGTAATGTTTCCTAAAGCGTGGTATTGTTTGAAATGTGGCCTTTGTCCATTGTTTCCCAGTGTGGCTGTAATTAGTCACACAGATTAGAAATTTTTGTGAATGAATCATAAGAAAAATTTTGCAGTTCTGAGCATTTGAGGGAAACCAAGATTTTGAAAGCTTTGATAATAATTTTTTTCTTCTGTCTTGTCTTTTTCACGTACCATTAAGTTGTAAGAATCTTTATGGAAAATCAAGAATAGAGTTTTTATTTTTTTAACTGCTCATGTTTACTGTTTCATCTAAAACAAGATACTTTTGCTTCTGTAGGTTTATATAACAAAGGATTTGTTTATCTGGATGTACCAATATCTGATGACAGTTGTATAGCAGGTGAGTATGTGGTAATATTTCTCAATGTTTTTTGAATGACTGCTAGGTGCTGGGCACTGTATCCCCCTGATAAGTTAGACACACATCATCCTGGGATCTTTGTGTTAGAATTTTTCAAAGAAAACCATTTCTTCCTCATTACGTTACGGCACACTGTGGTGATTTTACTTAAATTCCTTCTTTTTTATTTTTATCTTATGGTAGTGTAAACACTGTATTAAAATAGAAATCCAGGGTAAATTTCTTAAAATCCTAAATCAAATCTGTCTTTATAAATTTATGTCACCTTTTAAACCTTGTTCACTGTGTAAGTTTCTACATGTATTCAGTAATATCATAGAATTGTATGTTGTTCATTTTTACCAGACATATCTGTGTCTTATTTTTTCATGTAATGACTGTCTTTTTTGGCTTATCTCTTCCTCCCTTCTTCACTTCCTCCCCAAGTTAAATCAATATTAAGACCCTTGTATATTTCAGTTTGGGGCTTCCCAAGTGGCTCAGTGGTAAAAAAAATCCTCCTGCCAGTGCAAGAGACACAGGTTTGATTGGAGAGGGAAATGGTAACCTGCTCCATTATTCTTGCCTGGGAAATCCCATGGACAGAGGAGCCTGGTGGGCTACATACAGTCTGTGGGGTTGCAAAAGAGACACCACTTGGCAACTAAACAACAAACGAACAAGAACAGCAGTGGTTCAGTTTACTAAACCATTACTCTCTTGCTGGTTATTTAGATCATTTCCTTATTTACTTATTTTGGTGATGTGGTTAACATCTTTGAACACAGTAGAGCTTTTTTTCTGTAGGTTAGATTTCTTATCAGTTTGTAGAAGCACTTGTTACATTAAGGTTATGTGTTGTAAATGTGTTTTCCATCATATCTTTTAGCTATTCTTGTTTGTGATATTATTTGCATTCTAAGATATTTGTGTAATCAAATATATAAAGAGTCAAAAAATGTCAGGAACCTAACTGTTAACAGCTGAGTGGAGTGATAGGGCTTATTACAGAAACATCCCTCACGTCAAGTGGTCATGCTCCAGTGTGCCCTAACCTTTATGTTTTATTTGTGTTTATACGTGTTTATGCCCAGGCCTTCCTTGTCCTTTATTTTTTTAAAAAATATTTTCTTTGCTATTTCCAGGTATTTTTCTTTATTTTTATTAATGTCTTTTTGAGTAGGCAATAATTAGGATTATAAAATCCTAAACTTACAAAAGGGTATAAAAACATCTGCTTCCGATGCCTGCCCTGAGTTACTCAGTTTCTCTCGGCCACTACTGCTAAGTTGCCTATATACTTTCTCAAAAACATACTATGCACAAATATATATATATCCTTTTTTGTGTGATTTTATTCTTACATAGATGGTCTATCCAACGCATGCTTTGCTTTTTTAACTTAATATATATTGAAGACTACTCTGTGTCTTCATATAGAGATAAAGAATTTTTCATTCTTTTTGCCCAAATGTAAATTGCGTATTTCCAACCTCTTAGTGCCTTGATTTCTTCATCTCTAAGATAAGGTAAAGTTTTTAACGACTCTTGATACTAAGAGGATTAAGTGAAATTGTGTATATAAAGCAGCTAGTAGTATGGCCTGGCATTTAGTAAGCATTCAGTAAATTTTGACACTTCTTACTCACCTAGTTGATAGTGTAGGAAAATAATTAATTATATTTAAAAAATGGGATTGCTGAAATATTTCTAAAAATAAACTTTTGATCCTTAACAGTTCTTGGGTGATTAGAAATATGGGTAGCACCAAACCAGAAAATGCCATAAGACAGAGCTGTGACTTGGGTAGCCTACCCTGATGTGTACATTGTGGTTTTTCACAGTGTCTTCATTTTGCTCACTTGAGTTTTGTCTTCCAGCTCTCTCTTGGGAATACTTTTAGGTTTTGGGTGCAGTGAGGTAGTGTTAGGGTCAGGGGACACAGGGATACCATATCCTCCTGTGATCTAGGCACACATTTTCCCGAATGCTTTTAAGAAAAGTGTGTCCATAGGGGAGACTGGCAAAGGCAAGCATAGTGCCTCCTCATCATGGTTGGGAAGAGCAGCCTAGTAAATTGGAGTAGGGCATCTGGACCAAAGAGATGGAGAGAAGTGAGTACAAACTGCCAGGTGGAGAGTAGTGACTGGGCAGCCTCTTGTGCTGACAAAGGTTTTGACTCTCTTCCCATTAAGGAGGATACAGAATAGAAAGCCCCAAAGAGCAAATTACATCAATGATAAACGTGGCAGTCACACATATGGGTTTCCCCTTTTGTCAGGATGGAGCAGGGATGGTGGGAGAAGGACAACGAGCTGATGCTTTCTGTCCCCCTGGTTTTGTATAGCATGGCAGCTCACAGCCCTTGTTTCTCTGCTTCAGACCAGGCATCCTGCTGCCTAAGACCGATCAAAAACATACCCTTGGCAGGCCTCCCCATTCTGAAGCAACCACAGTCCCCCTGCCTTTCTAATGAGTCCACGCCTGTAAGCACTTCTCTGCCTGAGTAATGCTGAGCGGTCCCTGGGGGTGAAATTACTTTCATGGATTTATGCTGTGCCATCAGAGTCCACTATGTGTAGACAGCATTTTGTATATGACCTTTACTTTGGGAGTTTTAGAAAAACTTGCGGTGGAGTTGATAAAATGAATCAAAAGCTGAATTCATTTCCTAAGTTGGAGGTCTCTTTTTGAATAGATATTTGAATTAAACTTTCTTCTTTTATAAAATTAAATCGCTGAGAAACATCTATTTTGTTTATTTTAGTTCCTCCTCTTGAAGGTTTTGTAATGAATAGAGTGCAAGGTGATTATTTTGAAACTCTGCTCTATAAGATATTTGTGTCAATAGATGAGCATACTAATGTTGCAGAGGTAAGTGTGACAGCATCTTATGAAAGAGTTTAGCCTCAAGATTATAAAATAAGTTTGTATAAAGTGGATAAAATTATTTAATGATATAGCTAAAATATTTTAAAAATCCGTACATGGTTAGAGATGTGTATAAGAGACAGCAAGTACTATGAGGAACTCTTGAAGTACAGTCGAGATCATCTCATGCTGTACCCTTACCATTTATCAGACATCATGGTAAAAGGCCTGAGGATAACACCATTCTCATATTATACTGGGATCATGGAGGTGAGTTTACAGGATATATGAATCTCGGGGAGGGATGAGACTTCATGTCATGGACACTTTGTGGATAAGCTGTATGTAGATGTGTATAAGAGACAGATTCTTAAGTTATTTCTGCATATGTATATAGTTATAATTTGGTTGAATAACTTTATATGATTTTATAGTAAAAGCATTGTAAACGATTGATCTAGAATTTTTTCATTTTAAATGAGAAAATTAAAGCTAAGTAATTCTAATTAAAATTCTAATTAAAGTAGCTCAAGTAATTATAATTCATGCTAAGTTGTTAAGGTCACTGCCTGGATTTGTACTATCTAAGTGTCTTAAAGATATGGAAAGAAGAAAATTCTGCTTACGAAATTTATTCAGTATTTCTATTATTAATAATTTAAATTTTGCTGATGATGGAGAAGTTATCTGTAACTGTTTATTATGATATACTGATAATTCTTAGGATGTAAAATAATTTTTAATTTTATTTTCTAGCTTGCAAATGTTCTTGAGATAGACCTGTCTCTGGTTAAGGTATGTAATTTTCCTACTCTTTCTCACTCGTGTTACGGGCACTGAATGGATTATAGATTTTTGTCTTGATACTGAGAAGCAGAAGCAGTGAGATGCTTATTAGGAAGTAGAGTAGAGCAAGACCAGAACCCTGAAGCAGTATCCCACCCCCGGGGAGTGAAAGCTATCCTCACCCGTCTCTGCCCAGCAGGGAGCAGCCTGACCAGTGCCCTGTAATGAAGTCACAGTGTCTTGCAGTGACTTCAGTTAAAGCAACAACTCCTGCTTCTTGGGGGGTGTATCTAGGGAGAGCCGAGCCAGAGGTTGGAGGCTTTCCCTCTCCTGTCTATGTGGAGATCTTAGGGGAAGACCAGGCCTACTGAAATGTTTTTTTCTGGCTTTGGGATGAAGATATTTGAGGATCTCTATAAATGTAGTCCATAATAGTTTTTTTTTGTCTACAGACATTCTGACGTCTAGTTTATTTCTGATACTTGTTTCCTTTATATTCCTTTTAGAACGCTGTGTCAATGTACTGCCGATTGGGGTTTGCCCACAAGAAAGGACAAGTAATAAATTTGGACCAGCTTCATTCATCGTGGAAGAATGTTCCATCCGTAAACAGATTAAAGTAACTCATTTATTTAGTATGAGAGTTTTTTGTTTTGGGGAAAAAATACAATTTTATGTACAAAATTTTATTTATTCATCAGATTGAACCCTATATATTAGTGGTGTTTAATCTTGTGTGTTTTGGAATTTTTTTTAGAATCTGGTGAAAACTGACACTTGCCCTAGAGAAAAGCTCATACTATATGTTACATATAAATTTAAAATGTTCTCAGATTCTCTGAAGCCTCTCCATGGGTTTAGTTAAGAACCTTTGCTGTGGGTACAGAATATTGTAGGGCTACATCCCAGTTTGGTGCCTGAATGTAAGAGTGGATTTAGGTGAATGTTTGTAACCTCTGTACTGACTTCAGTGGCTGTTTTCGTATATGGTCATCTATGTGGTTTTTCAGAAGTGACTGTTTTCTTCATCAACAGGAGTACTTTAGATCCACAGAAGATGCTCCTGTCGTGGGATGGCGGGGAAAGTAGGAGCCCTGTACAGGAAGCTTCATCGGCTACTGACACGGATACAAACAGTCAAGAAGACCCAGGTTAGCGGTGACTCAGCAGGAGCCTGTCTGTAAATAAGCCGTGTGTCTGCACATACACTCATAAAGCTAACTCTCCAGGCTTAACGGTTAATTTATGATTTGGTCTGGATTTTCCTGACTCAGTATGTATCTTTGAGTACTTACCCATATGCTGCTAGATCTTAGGGGTATAAAATTGATAGGAAATACAGTAGTTTCCTTCTAAAAACTGAGTCTGGAAAATGTAGCTGTAAGAACCACCACGGCATGAGAGGCACTGTGGTGTTTGTGGGGAGCAAAGAGGAAGAGCCGTCCTTCTGCCCAGAGGGGCTGAGGGAGCCTTTGTGGAGAGGATGGTGTTGGGGCTGAGAACGACTAAGAGAGTGCCAGCTGGCGAGTGCAGGAAGACCACTGCAGGAAGGCCTCTAGGTACAGAGGGGGACAAAGCATAGTGGACGAGGGGCTTGCACGTGCTTATGTGGGGAGAGGAGAAGGGCACAATCAAGTGGCCTCTATTCCTGCCCTCGGTAGCTCTGTTCCCTGGGCCCGGCGACTTGTCTACAGAGGTTAAGCTAGGTAGTCATTTGATCTGACAGTGATCAAGTCTTGGTTTATTATTGACTTTCAGAAAATTTACTGCACAAATGAATGGCTTAAAAAAATTTTTTTTTCTTTTTCTATGTTGGAGATAAGGTAGAACTGGGACCTCTTATGACTTACAGTATTGCCTATATTATGTACTTTTGATTATTAAATAAAGCTGAAATGAAATACATTCTCACTCCAAATGATAAGTGATGAACAGTTTTCATTTTTTTGATTTTTAAACTATGATTTTTATCCCCCCAGCAGACACAGCCAGTATAAACAGTTTGAATCTGTCTACAGGATACACAAAGCGTATCGCGTTCCTATTTGACTCAACACTTACTGCCTTTTTAATGATGGGAAACCTTTCACCAGTAAGTCAAATTCTTATTTAAATATGAAAATGTTTAACAGATACGTAATAATTCAGTGTTCTTATATCTTTTTTTTAGTACTAAATTTATTCCTGAAAATGCAGCCAGCTTTGTTTTATATTCTTTAGAGGAATGTGGCAGCTTTTTAGTGAGGGCTGCTTTTGTAATTAGAAGAATCAACTCTTTATGCACACCTGAGGTTAAATATATTAGAAAGCATAGTATCAAGAGAAGATGCTTAGCATTCAGAGGGAAAACTAGAACTTATTAATAATAGGCTCACATAAAGTACATTTCAGTTTTGTTTTTGTTTCTTTATTGCAGAATTTGAAAAGCCATGCAGTCACAATGTTTGAAGTTGGCAAACTCTCTGATGAGTCTCTGGACAGCTTTCTTATTGAACTAGAAAAGGTAAATCTAGGTAGCTTATGGGATGTCAGGGTGTTTGGACTCTTTTCTTGCTTGATAAAACATCAGTTGTTGGTTATGTAGATTTTTGGTATATTCTTGCTCATTCCTACCTCATTCCCACCATAATACTGTGGCAGTCATTTAGTTTTAAACGTATTGAGTTGATGAATGAATTTTGTGATTTTTAAAAGAGTCATTTACCTCATCTAAGCTCTTAGCATAATTTGACTTAATGAGGAAATGGGGTACAGAAATCTTAAAGTCTATGCAGTTTTTATGCACTTTTCTGAAATAGCCTTTATTTTATTTTATTTTTTTCTTTTCATCATAAAAAATCTACTCTTAAGCACTTTTATTTGAAATTTTGTTCCACTTAGTCTGGAACAATGTCCCTGGTATCGTATTTATGTCCACTCTCACTATCCATTTTAGCATCTTGAAGACTTCAGCCATATTTGTTTTTAACCATCTTTTCCCTGTGAGTACAGCCTAGTTTTCCTTAACTCTAAATCTTGATCACCTTTTCGGTGTGTTTCATTCGCTGAGTATTTTGTTCTGTCCTCTGTGCTTCTTTAAGCAAGTAGTTTGTGTGTCTAATCTCTTCCTTGACTAATAATTTCGGTACCTTCCTTGCTTTGGTGATGAACTCATGTATGTTTAGAGAATGTTTGGTAATTTTGTACTTTATATCTCAAAAAAAAAAGCCCCAAAAAACCACCATGACATTTTTTCCTCCCCACTTTCTCCATAGGATTTTTACTTTTTTAGTGCCTGAGATGATCCTTGTTACGAATTTATCTCCTTAACTTTTATCTTTATATTTTCACTATTTCCTCAATGCTTTTAATATCTTGTTTAGCCCCATTTCTTATTGTGTATCATCTTTTCCAATAAATTTTTTATATTCTAGCACATATTAACATGTTTTCCAGATTTTTATTTTTCTCACCTCAGCTGGTCTTTTATCAAGTCCAGCAAATTGGAAGATCTCTTTTATGCTTTATATATCTATTTTCTTTTTTACCACATAGACATTCTTGGAAAAGCCCTTTAGTCTGAAGTTTAGTTTTTAAAAATAGTTTCTTAGCTATTTTTTAAGAAGCTTCATCTTGATCAAACTTAATTGGCTGATCTTGTTAATGTAATGCAAATATAATTAGTTATTTCCCCCTGTAGACCTGGCCTTCTATTTTCTCTGCTGCTTCTGGAATGTGTGTGCTTTTACATATTAAACAGGTGACTGACTCAATGCCAGAAGAGCATGCATTAAAACGTAAACCCAGTGAAGGCAGGAGTTCCGTCCACCCCTCTGTCCTTACATCCTAAAGAGGTCATAACACAGAACAGGGGCTCAGTGAATCCTTGTTGAGTGATTTAAAGCTGTATGTTCAGCGATACGGAACAGCTGTATTGAGTCACATACTCTGTTGTCCCTTGCAAAGTTGTGAACAGGGTGATAAAATAGTGGCATCATTGGTGACCATGGATTAGACTACTTTTCTAGACAAAGCAGAATATACAGATCTTAGAGTTTTTTGAGCACCCTGTTTGAATCATATATGGAACATATAATGCTATAATTTGGCATTATTTTGTTGTTGAAGTTGTTTTACTTGTTGGGATAATTTCTGTCACCTTCCAAAGTGTAGTCAAATGGAACCTCAACCAAGATTGAGGTTAATATGTGTTTCAGTATTGCCTGGGCAAATTTCTGATTGGCTGGTTTTTCAGTTTAGTTCAGTCGCTTAGTTGTGACTGACTCTTTGTGACCCTGTGGACTGTAGCATGCCAGGCTTCCCTGTCCTTCACCAACTCCTGGAGCCTGCTCAAACGTGTGTCCATCGAGTCGGTGATGCCATTGCAACCATCTCATCCTCTGTCATCCCCTTCTCTCCTGCCTTCAATCTTTCCCAGCATCAGGGTCTTTTCCAGTGAATCAGTTCTTCACATCAGGTGGCCAAAGTATTGGTGTTTCAGCTTCAGCATCAGTCCTTCCAATGAATATTCAGTACTGATTTCCTTTAGGATTGACTGGTTAGATCTCCTTGCAGTCCAAGGGACTCTCAAGAGTCTTCTCCAGCACCACAGTTCAAAAGCAGCGATTCTTCAGTGCTTGGCTTTCTTTATAGTCCAGCTCTCACATCCGTACATGACTGTTGGAAAAACCATAGCTTTGACTAGATGGACCTTTGTTGGCAAAGTAGTGTCTCTGGTTTTTAATATGCTGTCTAGTTTGGTCACAGCTTTTCTTCCAAGGAGCAAGCAGAAAACTAATTTCACAGTATGAAAAGGCTGATTTTTTAATAATGTCTAAATATTTCTACTTTATGGTTATAAACTAGCATGAATGGCATGGGAGTGGTTTTTGTTGCAACCCGTACATTCTCTTGTTTCAGGTTCAGAGCACTGGTGAAGGGGAAGCACAGAGGTACTTTGACCATGCGCTCACTCTGAGGAACACAATACTGTTCCTGCGTCATAATAAAGATCTAGTTGCTCAGACTGCACAGCCAGACCAACCCAGTTATGGTATGATTAATATACTTGATTTTGAAGACATGATCTTATGGAACTTCTTTCTAAAAAATTAAACAAGTCATGCTCACTTATTTCATCATCACTTATTTTAAAACATTTCTTGTTCTGTGAATTTCTTTACTCGTCAGCCATTTCTTATATTACTTTCTCTCTTCTCTTGTGTGCCGCTGACATTTGTAGTATCTAAATTTGTTTAGCTATCTGCAAGAAGAGTGGGAGTGTTAATTTGTTTAAGTAGCTGGATGGGATGTAGGCATCTGTAGATGCCTATCTACAGATGTGAAACAGACATCTGTTTTGAGAGGTGGACAAATGACAAAATTTATTTAGGAAGCATGAAGCATCAAGAATGAAGAATTCATTTTATAAAGATAAGAAACAGGGCCTTTGTGTTCAAATGCTGCTGTAATATTTACTGAAGTATTTTACTTGCTGCCTTGGTGTGCCTTCTCAGTTTTGTGATAGAAGGGGGTCCCCAGACTTGAGTTGAGTTGATGTAGTAGCTCCTGAATTGAGGAGTGGCCCCAGGAATGTGGTTTTAAAAAGATGCATCAGCTTGGGCACAAGTGTAAGAACATTACACTGTGAATGTAATTGCATCCTGTAGTCCTTGGACATTCATGGGGGTAGCCTTTTGGAGGCCTTGTGAATTTTTGCACCACTATCACATTTGATTTCACTCATTCTTTTGTTTACCTAAAAGTTCTATTTTCTGGCCAGGAACCATCATTTTCTTAGTCATACCATTTTCATTCTACTTCTTTCACCAGCATCTGGCTTTCTTTTCAGCTCAGTTAAAAACATTTAGGATGGAATCATTTGTCACTTCACAAGAGTTGTTGCGGAGGGGAGAACAAAAACCCTGGGTAGTTCAGCTGAGTGAGGCTAGACACTCAACACCTGGTGACCCACCACCTCAGCTTAAAGTGTTTGGGTCAGAGTCATGCTTTAGCAGGATTATAGATGATTCCATGCTGGAAGTTATTCATAAATGGTTGAAACTGAGTGTTAAGTCACCAGATACCAAGAGACTAAGGCTCTTTTTGATAAACATTTGTTGATAGTAATCATTTTTTGGTTACCAAATATTAAATCATGTGACCTAGCAGTGAATGCCACAGTCTTGAATATATCTCTGGATATACAAACCCTGGAATTTCTTGGACTTTTAAGTGATTTTCAGAGATAATGGGTTAGAATATCTGAAGCATCCTCCTGCCTATCATAGAATCCAAGAATGTTACAGAGTGCTAGTGACCACCCAGGGGTAACTCATTTTATAGATAAAGAAATTCAAGCTTTTCTTGGTTAAATATCTTGTGCATTTAGTCATTAAAGCTCATATGATTAGTATGGAAGAGCTGGGGCTTGAATCCATGTCTCTTGAATATTTTCCCTTTGCTCTGTCCCTTACATTATCTTCTCTTGAACACTAAGGTTTTTATTGATTTATTCGTGAACAGTCTGTTGCTTAATGGGTTGTGCTAAACTTTTTCGCATGAATAATAGTCTATGTATCATCAATGAAATGGTAAACCTAAACTTATTCTGTGTGAAAGTAAAGTATAATTTTAACCTTTAAAGCAGATTTAGTAGTTGACTGTTTCTGGAGCTTTAATTGCTTAGGATAACTGATGTGGCTCCAAAGTTAAAACGTAAGTAACTCCTCCCTCCCCTTGAGACCAGATTGGCGATTGTTTATGAAGTTTCATTCTTCTAACCATCCTTTCTTAACCGGGGCTACTCATTAGAACCACAGAAGATGATTTAAGTGACGATTTTCAATTTTTCTAGTAATGGTGTATAACTAGTACCATTTCAGATTCATAGAAGAAAAGGCCATTCATTCCAGATAAAGAATTAACTTTTTATTAGGGCATTAAGGCTTAATACCCTCCATGTTAACAAAGTAGCTTTTTGTAGGTGCCAGATGGGATAACTCAGTCTTACTCCTTTTTAAACTCTGTAGTGTTGGTGTTTAAGCATCTATTTTTGAGTAGAAAGAATTTTCTTTTTATGTCATTATCAATTTGTAGTTTGAGTATATCATGTAGTAAAGCAAAAAGCCTTGTGATGCTATCAGAGAAGCACACCTCTGATACTGTGACAAGACTAATTTCTTAGTAATCTTCTGGTTTTAGACAGCTTGAGGCACTGCTTGAAAAATGAAAACAATGTGTGGTCTAACTTAGTTAAGATCATAGGCACTCCCCTTATTTGTGAGAGCCCAAACATAAACACCCTCCAGAATCCCTTTGCCCCACATGCCGTTAGCTGGACTGCTTGTCTCCCCGATCATGCAGAACAAAACGCTTGCTAAACAAACTGTGATTAAGCCTCTGTCCTTGTGATATTAGCGAATTTCGACCACCCAGTTAGTGTGTTTTCTGACTTCTACATTATTTGCTTTACCTTACTTCCTCTCCATCATGGCAGTGCCATCTTATGAAAGCCGAAATGCCATGGGAAAGCTGTTTCCTTCCCTCCCCCAATTTTCAATCTCTATAAAAACTTCATAGCCAAATTCTGAAGTGACCAGAGGGGTCAGAAAATTATAGTTTCTTCTATATTATTCCCCCCACAACTAATAAGCAATCTGTAGAGGGAGACACTTGACGACTATGCAAATATCCTGCTCTATCAGTGTTTCCTCCTAGATTTAGCATTCTCTGTTGATCCTTGTCTGAACCATTCTTGTCTGTGATGGCTGCGAATTGATCTTTTTTTCCCCCAACTCCACCATTTCTTCCTCATTTAACATTTGGGACCACGTTTTCTCTTATATTCTCAGTATGGATTTATCAGTTTTTGTTTTTTCAGTGATTTATAACCAGTCATTATTGTCTCATTATTTTTTTGCTACATTGTCTCAGATTTTGCCAGTGGGACTCCTCTTGTCATGCTGTGCCTCTTTTTTTTTTTTTTTGGTGGGGAGTAATTTCTTATTTTCTGACAAAGCTATCTTACTTTGCGTTTCTGCTCCAGCCTGGAATCAGCCTCCTCCCCTAGGAGCCTGGTTTCTTTTAGTGGTGAATGGTATTAAAGACCAAGATCTTGGGTGCCAATTGTACTCAGGGCCTCTAGGCTCTTTTAGCAAGCCGTATCCTTTGTTAGATTCATTTTTGCTTAGAGGACTAACTTGATCTTCTGAAGTTTCAATGAACTCTTTTTAGAAGCAATAGAATTGGAATTTTCCAGAAGGATTAAAAGTGGGTACACTTAACATCATTTGCATGCTTAGCTCATGCTTTATGGACCCCAGTTTAGGGCATGTGTTTCTAAATAGGAATTCTTGCCCCTCTGGTCAGTTCAGAATTTGGCTGTGAAGTTTTTATAGAGATTGAAAATTGGGAGAGGGAAGGAAACGGCTTTCCCATGGCACTTTGGCTTTCATAAGATGGCACTGCCATTATGGAGAGGAAGTAAGGTAAAGCAAATGTATTTAAAGTGAAAGGTTAGCTCGAAGAAACACTAGTAGACGGTTATCTTTCTGGATCAGAATAAAGACTTTTAGCTTTAAATCTTAGAAAGTCTTAGTTGACCTCCTAGGAAATAAAGTGCTTTTAAAAAAATATTCTACCTTATTTTAAAAATTTTTAATTTTTATTTAAAAAATTGAAGGCAATTGTCAATATTTTCATCTTCGACATTTTTGTTTCATGTTGTCAGTCTTTCATTCTGTGTATGTGGTTGATCACAATTCAGGTTTTCCTCTGGATCTCTTGCGCTGTGAAAGCCTTCTTGGGTTGGACCCTGCAACCTGCAGCAGAGTTCTAAACAAAAATTACACATTGCTTGTTTCCATGGCTCCTCTCACCAATGAAATCCGGCCCGTCAGCAGCTGCACCCCTCAGGTAAAGAAAGACCCATTGGGAAGCCTGCTCTGCCATTATTTTCTTCTTCCTCATGGCAACTTGAAGGGGAGGTTTAACAGTCTTATGTATTGATTCTCAAATTGTAGGCAGCAGGTACTAAAATCATCAACTCAGAAAGCAGTTTTGTACGTATTGCTGTTGTAAGATGTTCAATTTGTGAGGTATAATTGGTACTTTATATATATATATATATATATACACACACACACATACATACACATATATATAATATACCTGTATGTGTGTGTATGCTGCTGCTGCTAAGTCGCTTCAGTCGTGTCTGACTCTGTGTGACCCCACAGATGGCAGCCCATTGGGCTCCGCCATCCCTGGGATTCTCCAGGCAAGAACACTGGAGTGGGTTGCCATTTCCTTCTCCAGTGCATGAAAGTGAAAAGTGAAAGTGAAGTCGCTCAGTCGTGTCTGACTCAGCGACCCCATGGACTGCAGCCTACCAGGCTCCTCGGTCCATGGGAGTTTCCAGGCAAGAGTACTGGAGTGGGATGCCATTGCCTTCTCCGTGTGTGTGTGTATATATATGTGTATATATATATATAGTCTAGTGCCCTTTGGGGAAGGAAATGTATACTTAGCAAGGCGTGTACCAGTGACATGTACCATTTTCACAGCGCAAGGATTGTGCTACATTCTGCCTGGTTTCCTCGGTGTGCTGGGTTTCATGGTGTAGGATAAAGGAAGGGATTCTGGTACACGGATGATTCTGTTGCCTGTGCAGATCTAGCTGCTTCATGAGCACATTCTCCCCTTAGCCCAGTTTCGTCCTCTGTTCAGTGGGAGTGGGTATCGATTTGCATTTACTGATGTTTGTTTTATAATTCTTTGTGTCCCCTCCCCTCTGCCACACATACATACTTCTTTCTACTCTTTAACACAGCCTCTGGGCATAGTAGGAATCCATGGATTGAATGAGTCGTAAGATGGATGCAAGGATAGATAGTCTCTCTTTTGAGAAAAATTGTTAGTGGAAATAATTAACACTTTGATAGTGCTTATCACGTGCTGCCAGGTACTGTTTTAAACTTTTAGCAGTGTCCTGAAGAGGTAAGTATTTTGTTGCCGTGTTACAAACGAGCAAAAGGAGGCACAAGAGACCTTAAGTAACCTGCGGCGATACGGCCGAGGGTATGAAGCCAAGTTTCAGACATAACCCAACTGCTACAGAGTCCATTCTCTTAACTGCAGTGATAAGAACTGCTTTCTCAATTCCAGTTTATACATGAAACTGCTTGAATGGATCATTTAACATTTATCTTCGTAAGGCTAAGAATAGTTAACACTTCCATGAGGCATTAGCTGTAAGAGTATACTTAGTCGCTTGTGAAATTTGGCTTCATTAGAGAAGTATTTACAGCTTTATTTTACCTGTTCTATGATTTTAGCACATTGGACCAGCTATCCCAGAAGTCAGTTCTGTCTGGTTTAAACTGTACATTTACCACATCACCAGGCAAGGACCACCATCTCTTCTGCTGTCCAAAGGGACAAGACTTCGAAAACTGCCAGATATATTCCAGGTATGTTTTTGTGGGTTTTTTAAAAATCATTTTTGAGGAAGATAGAAACTGGTAAGCACTATTCTAGATAACTTACTTAATTTTTTAAAATTCCTAAATGCCCTGGTATGTTTTATTTATTTCTTGTCCCTAGGGTTATGATCGATTATTAATCACATCTTGGGGTCATGATCCTGGGGTGGTTCCTACGTCAAACGTCCTCACAATGTTGAACGATGCCCTGACACATTCAGCGGTTTTGATTCAGGTACAGTTACCTTATTTCAAACAGTCAGTTTTGGATTTTAATTTCAAAGATTGCAATTTGTTTGACTCTCTGCTGAGTCACAGTCAGACATCAGTAATTAGACATTTGTCAAACTGACGCATAAAGAACCAGAGATCAGGATTTTCATCCTGGCCTTTGTCTCGCAGATTGAGAGTGGTGGAAACGATGTGGGCTTTGAAGGCAGACTCAGCTTTGAGTTCCAGCCTCAGCCTTTGCTACCACTGTGGCCCTGTTTTTTTTTTAATAGTAGCTTTAAAATTTAGATGTGCTTCACATACCATATTCCCCAATTGAATTGTGTGATTCAGTGGTTTTTAGTGTATTCACAGATGTCTACAGTCAGCACCACACTCAGTGCTACAACATTTTCCTTTTCCCCTATGCCACTCTGACTGCGCCAACCCGTGGGGGCGACACTTGCTGTCTCTGTAGAATGCCTGTTTGGGGCATTTCAGATACATGGAATGATATACAGGCTGCTTTCCTGTTGTCGAAGTGGCCATGTTGTCACTTCTTTGGGGTATATCCTTAGACGTGGAAATGTGGAATCACGTGGTAGCTTTATGTGTTGTCTGTTTAAGGAACTGCTGGGCTGTTTTCCAAAGTGACTTTACATTCCCTCCAGCCCTTGGTATTACCTGATTTTTTAATTATAACCACCCTAGCTGGTGTGAAGTGGTATGTAACATTTTAGAGATACTCTTCTTAAACTTAGTTTCCCCCATCTGCAGAATGAGGATGGTAATATCTACTGTGTAACAACAAAAATAATAGTAAGAGCTAATGCCAAAGGAAGCATTTTTAGCTTTAGACTTGTTGAGAGAATGAAACGAGAAGGTGTGTGTGTGAAGAGTACAGCACTTTTTCTGGTGCATAATAGTTTCTCTGTAAAGATCGCGTTAATTCATTGAACTGGCAGTTGTACTTGCCATATTCTGTACTAATTAATGTGGGTTTACAAATGAGACATGGTCCCTGTCTTCAGGGAACTTAATTCTGATGGGAAAGGTTGTGTAAGCAGTTGCTCCCAGTTTTTAGCTGAGGGTTAGAGAGAGTTATAGGAGAAGTGTTAAAGAGAAGTACCTTCTAGCTTTGGGGCAAGGACAGAGGCTTAGGGAGAGCTCCTCGGAGAAAATGAGACCTGGGCTAGGTATAAAAGACTGATTTAGAGGAGAGTGAGGCCAGGCAGAGAGGTACGGTTAGCATGAATAAATGCTTGGGTAGAGAGTTTTTTCTTCTTTCTTCATAACTAGTTCCCTAGTGCTTGGAATAGTGCCTGGCTCGCAGAAGTTGCTCAGTGAGTGTTTGTTGAATAAATGAATAGGAATATGAAGTGGGAGCACGTGCTCGGACCTGTGAGCTGTTAACGTCATCTTGAGGGGTGGGCTGCAGTGTGATGGATGATGATCAGTGATGCATCTGGAGCAGTAGGCAGGCCCTGCCCTGGAGGGCAGTGCACCTTAATTGTCCCACCGCTGTGCTTAGACTTTCCCTTCAGATCCCTGGCAGCCAGTGAAGGGTGCTGAGCTTAGACTTTCCCTTCAGATCCCTGGCAGCCAGTGAAGGGTGCTGAGCAAGGGATTAACATGGTCAGTTGCGATTTAGAAAATTAGCCTGAAGACTGTTGAGAATGGGTGGGAGAAGATAGGATTAGCATGCAGTCTTGGAGGCCAGATAAGAGATGAGGACAGCCTAGCTTAGGGAAGCGATAATAAGAATGAAAAGGAAGAATTATTACAAATGCAAAATAAGTAGAACTGATCAGATATCTGAGAAGGAGGTGGGAAGAGGAAGAGGGATTCCTCAGGAACCTGGCTTGTGAAGGTGGAAGAATGGTGGCATCACACTTGAGAACAGAGGAGGAAGAGCTGATTTATGGGAGCAGATGAGCATGGCGTGTTTTGGGCCTGTGGGACATTTGGGTGGTAGAAATATCTAGGAGGTAATGAAAAAGCAAGAGAGTTCCAGAAAAACATCTATTTCTGCTTTATTGACAATGCCAAAGCCTTTGACTGTGTGGATCACAATAAACTGTGGAAAATTCTGAAAGAGAATACCAGACCACCTAACCTACCTCTTGAGAAATCTGTATGCAGGCCGGGAAGCAACAGTTAGAACTGGACATGGAACAACAGACTGGTTTCAAATAGGAAAAAGAGTACGTCAAGGCTGTATGTTGTCACCCTGCTTATTTAACTTCTATGCAGAGTACATCATGAGAAACGCTGGACTGGAAGAAACACAAGCTGGAATCAAGATTGCTGGGAGAGAGATATCAATAACCTCAGATATGCAGATGACACTACCCTTATGGCAGAAAGTGAAGAGCTAAAAAGCCTCTTGATGAAAGTGAAAGAGAAGAGTGAAAAAGTTGGCTTAAAGCTCAACATTCAGAAAACAAAGATCATGGCATCCGGTCCCATCACTTCATGGGAAATAGATGGGGAAACAGTGGAAACTTACTTTGGCCACCTCATGCAGAGGTGACTCATTGGAAAAGACTCTGATGCTGGGAGGGATTGGGGGCAGGAGGAGAAGGGGACGACCGAGGATGAGATGGCTGGATGGCATCACTGACTTGATGGATGTGAGTCTGAGTGAACTCCGGGAGTTGATGATGGACAGGGAGGCCTGGCATGCTGCGATTCATGGGGTCGCAAAGAGTCGGACACGACTGAGCGACTCAACTGAACTGAATTGAAAATATTCTGAGATTCAAATAAGAGCTCAAACAAGAGAGATTGACTTGAGTGTCCGCATCAGCACATGGGCAGTAGTAGAAACCGTGAGAGGATGCGTTAGCCAGGAGGGCAGACATGAAGTGTAGGGGGGTGGCGGAGACAACGGAGTAGGATGGGCTGGACGTGAACTGGGGTCAGACCGCCTAAGTTCACATCTGGAGTCCACCACGTGTTGGCTAAATTGGATAAGTTAACTAACTTCCTTCAACTTCAGTGACTTCACCTGCAAATTAGAGATAATAAAAGGTCTTACTTTTATATGACTGTTGAAAAGAATGACTGAGATGGGAGATCAACATAAAATGCTCTAGACCTGTGTTTAGTACATTGGAACATCTCAGAAAAATGTTCACTACAGTGGCAATGGTGGTGGGAGTAGAGTGAGAGGAGTTTTAAACTGTTTGTTAAGGAGTTTTGCCTTTTCTGAAAAAGAATGTCTCTTTTCTTAAATTTTATGGAAAAAAAGACTTACCTTTACTGGAACTTAAAACAGCAAAATTAAGATTTTTGATTAAAACCATGTTCTTATAAATAATAGCCATCTTGTTTAGGATTGAAATCATAAATGTATCAATAGAATAGAAGCAAGATATTAGAAACATATTCAAGTTGTTATATGAACCAAGTAAATGAATATGGTTTTGTTCCCCCTGAAATTATTTTTTTCTTTTTCATCACAGTATCTTGAATTTGATTAGTGTGTGGATGGATCTTCTTCAAAGGGAAAGAATGTATAGATCCCCAGTGTTAACTTTTCTATTAAAATGATTCTATATAAGCATAAAGGGAAATACCTTATGCTTATCATTCACAACTGTAATTATTTGAATGTGAGGAATCAGTTGTTTGTAACATGGGACTGACGTGGGTTAGATTCATAGATTTTTTTCAATTTAACTTTTGAATTGATAGTTCACATTTCAAAAATAAAACACTATTAAAAGATACTCAGAGAAAAGTTATAACTGCCCTCTAAACACTCTGTCCAGTCCCCACTCCCTGACTCTCCTCCAAATCAGACAACCACATTTGTTTCTGCTGTACCTTTCTAGAATTCCTTTATACACATGCAAGCAATTACATACAGATATGCCCTCATGCTTTTTCCACTTAGCAGTTGGAGATCTTTCTATTTCATTTTGTAGACAGCGTCCTTTTTTTGCAGCTGCCTTGAAAATATGCACATTATTTCATCAGCCCCCTGCTGACAGGCATTTTGGTTGTCTCTGATTGTATACAGTTACAGTGCTGCGGCAAGTCATTTTGAATATGTGTCATTCAGTGCAGGGTTTTGAGATTTGCACTCCTAATCTGCAGCGTGCTAGGGAACTCAGGGATCCTCCGTCACTTTTCTTTCTCAGCACTACAGCTAACCCTCATGAATGCACAGGATCTCATTCAGGCTTCACTCAGCAGACACCTGATTGACCTGTTTTTTCACTAACCCGTACCCTCACTTTAGACACATCGACTTAATAGGTTAATAAAGATTTAAGATTATGTTGACTTGCTAGAGAAAAGCAGAGAGTTATTGAGAGCATTTTAATGGAGTATTAAGGTGGAATACACCATCATGAGGCACAGTTTTAATTATCATTTGAGTATCTACTGTTGGAAATACAGGTTTCACATATACCTTTCACCTTGTGTTTTTTCATGTTTAGGGACATGGTTTGCATGGGATAGGAGAAACTGTCCACATACCTTTCCCATTTGATGAGACAGAACTACAAGGAGGTACCTTACTTTCAAATTGTATCCATTTGACTTCTTTATAATTAGTCTTGTCAATCAGTGGAAGCATAGCAAGAAGTAAATTCTTAAACTTTTTAAGTTCTAGGGTCTTAAAATCATTCTGCTTTTAAAGAGTATTGGGAAAGGTAGTTTTCTGTCACTTGCGTGTTCCCACAAACATCTAATAGAGTTAGACTCACTCAGGACCTAGGATTAGAAGGAATACTAGTCTGTCTTGCAGATGAAGAAGCTAAGTAGGCAGCTACTTAGATAGAAGACTAACTTTTCTGTATGTTTAGCCTTTTAGTTTCCTTTTATTGTTTATTTGTTCGTAGGTTGGCAGAGAATACAAGGCACAGGGAGGATTTTATGCTTAGAAAGTTGATTTTTTTCCCCCAGTGTTATTGCAGTCCTTTTATTTAATTATTTTTATGGGGCTTCTATGGACACTAATGAACATTTGCAAGTTAGCTTATAGTTTACAGAGAACTTGTGTATTATTTCCTGTTTCAGCATTTGTTTTTAGCAAAAACAAATTGAAATTTTTTTTATTAACGGTCAGTGTGTTTTGATTTAAGTTTGTTCTATAGTATTACAAGTTCCCAATCTAGAGTCCTTAGAGAAAATGAGAAAACATTTTAAACAAAACCTAATTTAAAATGAATAAATAATTTAAAATTGTTGTTAAATTTTGTTTTTCCTGCTAGAGAGGACTTGAGTGAATTGTAGAGTCTGAGCTAAATTAAGCTGATTCTAGGTTCAAGGGTGAAAAGGCCTGTTTAATGTTACTCCTTTCTAGAATTGTGAGCTGTAATACATTTGATGAAAGATGCTCAGGCAATTTCTATAAAAGCAAATTCATTCTTCCTTTTGTTTAATGTAAAACATCTCTCCTCTGTTGATTATTAAGAAAGTATCTTCAGCACCTATGTTTCCTGCTCCATTCACTAGAATCTATTTTTCTTGTTCTTAGAATCATATTGCTTGGAATTTTAGAGAGCAATGAATCATTCAAGTAATTTAACTTTTGTTAATTCATACAAGAACTTTTCTTCCAAAATGTTAGTCACCATTGTCCCTCCTCCCCTAAAGCAGGGAAAAAAGAAGATTTACATAAGTATTTTTTTCCTTTTCACATGAGTAGGCTGTAAATGCTTCACATTTGAAATTAAGTACTCTCTTTTGGCTATTGTGAAATAAGTGTGTACAAAATTTGAAGAGGAGAGTTTTCTCCTTAAAAATAGAGCCCCTATTCAGAAATAAGTATTTCTCTACAACTAAACTTTGCTAGTTAATCCTCTGATACTTTATAAATTCTGTGGACAAATTAATTGTTCAGAAGTTACAGGATAGTGACAACAGGATCTTAAAAATCATAGAATCTCGAGAACTGATCAGTTACTCTCTTGCCTTTGGAGATTATTGTGAAAATTCTAAAAAAGAGAAATACTCGTATTTGGCTATAGAGCATCTTTCTCTTTTGTAAGTTCACATACTTATGAGAACTTGAGCTAATATTTAAGTAATTTATTAGGGATATAATTTCAAGTGCATTGTTAGCTTTAGTTTCAATAAGAATACTTTTACTTTTCTTAAAAAATAAAAAATGTGATTTAATACGGGATTTCCTGGTAGAAGCCCACTAAGTAAGTACTTAAGGCAGAATGGAAGTACAAAGAGAAGCCTAGAGAATTTGCCATTGACAGGCCATGTTTGTTTACTTAGAGGGTAAATTGTTTTGTTACAGCAATTGCCTTCTGAGGTCTATAAAGTATGTTGTATATGTACAGCATCCTTTTACATTTACAGATATTTATTCATTGGAATAAATTTTGATAAAATATAAAAGTAGTTCTGAGAATTGTTTGATAACAAAAGGAAAGTATATTTAAGTTTTGGGTGTTTTGTTGTAAAACTGTTGACTTATAATTGATGTCAACTCTTTGTTCTTAGAGTTTACTCGTGTCAATATGGGTGTTCATAAAGCATTGCAGACATTGAGGAACAAAGTGGACTTGCAGCATTTTTGTGGATATGTCACCATGTTGAATGCTTCTAGCCAACTTGCAAACAGAAAACTCAGTGATGCTTCTGATGAGAGAGGTTAGCCAATAGTTGTGTCCTTTGAGTTAGGATAACTGGCATTGAGTGTATCACAAACTTAATATTTAAAAAGCATGGGGCTTTGTGGGGATGTTGACTTATTTAATACTTAATGTTTTTCCACTGAAATACTCTGTGACGTCATTGGGACAGTTATCAGTTATTCAAATGGAGAAAATACTAAGTGCATAAGTAAAGAAGTGATGACCTGGGGTTGGAATACAGAATGGTTATTGTGTTTTAGCCCTTTACTGTCATATTTCTGTTTATAGGCTTTAAATTAAGTTCCTTTATGGGGTAATGGTTTCAAAACTTTAGTCTCTTTGTAAAATTATTTTCAAACCAGGATGAATAGTTTTCCCCTTCAGCTTTCCTCTTTCTGTCAGAGGCACCATTGTCTCAGTTATGCAGGCCTTAAAAATCATGTTTTTGTCTCATCCTTCTCCTTTCCCACTCAGCCTAGTTAGTTCTGTGAGTTAGTCTTTAGAAATGTCTTACATTCATTTCTTTCCTTCTCTCTTTAATTCTCTGTAACTACCATTCTAGTCTGAGTCTTGGTATTTTACACATGTTTTATTGCAACTTTCCTGCTTAGTCTTCCTGGCCTCATCTTTTTTCTGTCTCCAACCCGTCTTGCATATTGACAATAGCTAATTTTCCTTAGATACCCTTTCTTTTTAAAGATTCATTTTCAAATCACCTTCTCATTACTAATTGTTTTCTGCTCTGGCATAATTTTGGCTTGTATGTGGCTTTGGTTGCTATGGTGTCACCTGTGGTCCACAACTCTAGGGAATTTTTAAATTCAGATCTCTATATCGTCAATTATGTTCACTGAACCTCTTCCTTTGAAATGCTGAGAGAATATGATTAATTGCTAGCCATCTAGTGAATTGACTTAGGTATTCACTCCTGGTCCATATACCTTTGGCCAGAGGAGTTGGGTAACTTTCAACAGTTGACTGCCAGGTATCACAGGAGCATTTTTAGAGAAGAGGGCTGTGGATTAGTCATTTCAAAAAATGTTACTAGAGCTGTCATGTTTTAT
This sequence comes from Cephalophus harveyi, assembly GCA_006410635.1. Lineage (NCBI taxonomy): Eukaryota > Metazoa > Chordata > Mammalia > Artiodactyla > Bovidae > Cephalophus > Cephalophus harveyi. The sequence goes on along the minus strand of SJYT01040710.1, from coordinate 32,788 downwards.
TTCATTCATTCTGTGCATATTTACTAAATACCTGCTTAGGTGCTGGAGATATTTCTATTACTAAGACCTAAGGAGAAGGAAATGGCAACCCACTGCAGTACTCTTGCCTGGAAAATTCCATGGACAGAGGAGCCTGGTGGGCTACAGTCCATGGGGTCACAAAGAGTCGGACACGACTGAGCGACTTCACTCTCTCAAGGAGTAAAAAACCCTGGGGTAGAGATAAGCAACTGAATCAGCCTACTGTGTAATGTTAAGAGACTAAGATACAGGGGTCTGCTTCAAGTGCTAAAGCAGGACGGGAAGGCTTATCTCAGGCCAGCTGAGCTATCAGACCCTCTTAGAGAAGGTAAAGTTTGAACTGAATTTTGAAAAATGAGGTGTTGTCTACACATAGATGATTGTTGTTTATTTGGAGGGTAGCAGCTTTAGGCCGGAGAAGGCAATGGCACCCCACTCCAGTACTCTTGCCTGGAAATTCCCATGGACGGAGGAGCCTGGTAGGCTGCATATTGACAATATGCAGTTGGACATATGAGAGTTGGACACGACTCAGTGACTTCACTTTCACTTTTCATTTTCATGCATTGGAGAAGGAAATGGCAACCCACTCCAGTGTTCTTGCCTGGAGAATCCCAGGGACGGGGTTGGCATAATTTTGGCTTGTATGTGGCTTTGGTTGCTATGGTGTCACCTGTGGTCCACAACTCTAGGGAATTTTTAAATTCAGATCTCTATATCGTCAATTATGTTCACTGAACCTCTTCCTTTGAAATGCTGAGAGAATATGATTAATTGCTAGCCATCTAGTGAATTGACTTAGGTATTCACTCCTGGTCCATATACCTTTGGCCAGAGGAGTTGGGTAACTTTCAACAGTTGACTGCCAGGTATCACAGGAGCATTTTTAGAGAAGAGGGCTGTGGATTAGTCATTTCAAAAAATGTTACTAGAGCTGTCATGTTTTATTTCATTCATTCTGTGCATATTTACTAAATACCTGCTTAGGTGCTGGAGATATTTCTATTACTAAGACCTAAGGAGAAGGAAATGGCAACCCACTGCAGTACTCTTGCCTGGAAAATTCCATGGACAGAGGAGCCTGGTGGGCTACAGTCCATGGGGTCACAAAGAGTCGGACACGACTGAGCGACTTCACTCTCTCAAGGAGTAAAAAACCCTGGGGTAGAGATAAGCAACTGAATCAGCCTACTGTGTAATGTTAAGAGACTAAGATACAGGGGTCTGCTTCAAGTGCTAAAGCAGGACGGGAAGGCTTATCTCAGGCCAGCTGAGCTATCAGACCCTCTTAGAGAAGGTAAAGTTTGAACTGAATTTTGAAAAATGAGGTGTTGTCTACACATAGATGATTGTTGTTTATTTGGAGGGTAGCAGCTTTAGGCCGGAGAAGGCAATGGCACCCCACTCCAGTACTCTTGCCTGGAAATTCCCATGGACGGAGGAGCCTGGTAGGCTGCATATTGACAATATGCAGTTGGACATATGAGAGTTGGACACGACTCAGTGACTTCACTTTCACTTTTCATTTTCATGCATTGGAGAAGGAAATGGCAACCCACTCCAGTGTTCTTGCCTGGAGAATCTCAGGGATGGGGAAGCTTGGTGGGCTTCCGCCTATGGGGTCGCACAGAGTCGGACACGACTGAAGCGACTTAGCAGCAGCAGCAGCTTTAGGCAGAGGGGATCAGGCAAGTGAGTAGCTTATCTTGGTCAGAAGAGTTTGATGGGCTGTAGTAGAAGAGAGTATGGAGAAGGCAATGGCACCCCACTCCAGTACTCTTGCCTGGAAAATCCCATGGATGGAGGAGCCTGGTAGGCTGCAGTCCATGGGGTTGCTAAGAGTCGGATATGACTGAGTGACTTCACTTCCACTTTTCATTTTCATGCATTGGAGAAGGAAATGGCAACCCACTCCAGTGTTCTTGCCTGGAGAATCCCAGGACGGGGGAGCCTGGTGGGCTGCTGTCTCTGGGGTTGCACAGAGTCGGACGTGACTGAAGCGAATTAGCAGCAGTAGCAGTAGAAGAGAGTAGAGAATAGGTAAGATCTAGAGGATCTCAGAGGATGTATTATGCTAAAAGACACAGGGATTCAAAATATTTTGAAAGGGAATGATGTAATCAGACTGCATGTTTCCATGGGGACAGAAATGACTTTAGTAATGAAGTGAAGATCTAAACTTGTGTTCTGCCTTGTGAATCCTTGTTTTTTTAGGCCAAAGCTTCACAACCTCAGTACTATTAATGTTTAGAGCTGGGTAATTCTTTGTTCTGGGGGACTGTCCTGTGCATTGTAGGATGTTTAGGATCCTTAGATATCAGTAACATCCCTGTCCCCGTTCATGGCGACCAAACTTTGTCAAAATTGCCAAATATTTCTTGTGGGACAAAATTGTCCCCCACTTAACAACTTCTTTAGGCTAAAGACCGTTCACTATATTCCATTGTTATTTCTGTCAGGACTGACTTATCAACAACATATACCAACTTCTAGAGTCCTAATGTTTATTGTGTTTGCCCTTCAATTATAAGGAGAACCTGATTTGGCTTCAGGCTCAGATGTGAATGGGAGCACAGAGTCATTTGAAATGGTCATTGAGGAAGCAACTCTAGATTCAGCTGCAAAGCAAAACTCTGGTAAGGCTTTAAAAATTATTTGCAATCTCTGACTAATTTCTGAGGTTTAATCCTTTTGCAAATGATATTGTTTGCATATCATTTGCTTTTATTATAATGGATCTTTTCATAAGTATTTTCTAGGAAACATTTTTATATATTTAGAATAATTAAAATATTATAAAATGTGACATGAAAATAAAAGATGTTTCATTTTTCCTATGTTAATTCTCTCATCTTGTAGATGTTTTGAATTAGATTTTTTTTTTTTTCTGGTGTAAAAAGCCACTTTGAGTGTCTGATGAAAGCTATGTGCTGTCTTCCCAGAAGCATGTACATACTCAAAAAACATTATTTCCTGTTTCAGAGATTCACTGATACCCCTCTGAGTCCTCTCGCTTGCTAAACCCACATGGATGTCAGTGGAAGCAGGAGGAATCTATGAAAATCTCTGGATCTCTGACCAGAGATCAGACTGACCAGTTAAACCCTGGTCAGCCATAATACATGAAATACACAGGATTAATAACTTTGTGTACCCTTTTTAGTTGCCACAACAGAAGCGGATTGGGTTCCTCTGGAGTTGTGCTTTGGGATTCCACTGTTTAGTTCTGAATTAAACCAGAAAGTCTGCAGAAAAATTGCTACCCATGGCCTTTGCAGAAAAGAGAGGTGAGGGTTTCTGTTTGCTGTCATCTTTTCATGAATGAGACTTTTTAAGCTCTCAATATTAGTTGCTGTACCTTACTCTCTCTTATTTCACATGTTTGTTCATTGATTGAATAAAGATGGCTCGTTTAAAAGTTTTGCTGTGTATTTTAAAATTAAAGTTCAGTCCCTCAGAAATTAGGCACATGCAAGTATTTTGGGCACAGCATTTTGGTTAATGATACTGAATTACTCAGATTTGGCGAGAGTATGGATTAAATGGGCATACTTACGTGACTGTGTGCACCTAGCTTTTTTTAATATGTAAATATCTATAGAAATATCTCCTGTGCACTTCTCTCTTAACATACACAACTCAAGTTATGTTAGTAATGATTATCTCCTAAAGTAGAATTATGGCCGACTTTCTAAATTTTCTTCAGTTGCCACATTTTCTAAATGAACCTACATTACTCATCAGTCATGACAAGTAGGTTTTATCTTATATGCTCATTCCAATTAGTTAGGAGCAGCTGCTGAGAGGCTGGTTAGCAGAGAAGAGTATCACTAAATCTGATGATCGTGGTGGGTGGCTTAGAGAAAGGTGATATCTACAGACATCCTTGACATTGTTATTTAGGAAAACAAAGCTGGAGAATAAGTAATTTAATTGGTCTAATGTAGTTTGTATAAGAAAATTTAAGATATTTAATTGACAAATAATTTTAATAACTATCTTGAAAATAAAATAATATACATGAATAAAAAGGTAAAAATACTATATAGCTTTAATGAGTGCCACTATAATGGTTACCAGTTTACATATGTTACTAATTTACCATTGAAAATGTGTTCCTACATTTTTATTTTTAAAGTGTTTTTGCATTTAACATTTATATTTGGTAGTAGTTTAAACTTTTCCTTTTAACAGTAATTTTCTAATTTTGGTTGTACATGATGTTTTATTTCTAAATGGTCTTTTTAATGCATCTTTACTCCATATTATTAAAACAAGAAGAAATTTCATTGATGAGAACCATTGCAATTGTTTTTTTAAAATTATGTGATTAATTGAGATGTATATACATATATTAACATGTTTATTAAAATTAAACTCTCATAAGATATTAGTTCTTATTATATTTGTTTTAAACTTTTCCCCTTTTTTTCAGCCTTCAAAACCTCTTACATTCCAGTAGAAAACTGTCTCTACAAGTCCTTAACTTTGTTCACTCATTCCAGGTAACAAAAACCAAAAAAACCCAAGGTGTATTTGCATAGAGCTTTTATAGTGTCCAAAACACTTCTGTGTTTGTGCTGAGTCTCCACAGCAGTAAGACATGAAATAAGTTGTAATTTTAATGTATAAATGAAGATACTGAAATTCAGAAAGTTAACTGGCTTATACATGATCTCACTGGCCAGGTCTTTAGGCGGCTTGAACTGTTTGTTCTAGTGCTGGTGCTTCATTTAACAGAAGTGTTTTATGCATATGCCATGGGCCATGTACCATGTTAGGTTCTGGTTCTTGGGTCAATTGTTTAGTTGCTAAGTCATGTCCAACTCTTTGTGACCCCAAGGACTGTAGCCCGTCAGGCTCCTCTCTCCAAGAGATTTCCCAGGCAAGAGTACTAGAGTGGGCTGCCATTTCCTTCTCCTGGGGATCTTCCTGACCCAGGAATTTGACCTGTGATTTCTGCATTGGCTGGCAGGTTCTTTACCAGTGAGCCGTTAGGAAAGTCCCCTCTCGAGTCAGTGCACTTCCATTAATAACTGCAGTGATTCCCCAGTGCAGTGATTAATGAGATGGGGCTGACCGTTACGGTAGTGAAAGCCAGTGCTCTAGACCTTCTGTCTTACCCCCGAGGAAAGAATGGATACCGTAGACTTGATTTGTAGATAAACTTTTAGAATGGAATATTTTTTGTTTGAAATATCTGTTCTAACATTATGAAATTAGTATTTTGGAATTTGGCTTCATTCATTCTCTCAGTAAATACTTGAGTCAGCTCTATGCCAGAGTCTTTACAAGGTGCTGGGGAAGCAGTATACTAAGACACTAATGGAGCTTAAGTGTTGTGTGAGAGCTAGTCAAGGAAACCCTGAAATATACAAGTAGTTACATTTCAATATGTGTGCCTTAAAGGAGCCAAACCCCTTCAGATTTGATAGGATCTAAAGGGAGACCAAACTTAAAAAGGTAGAGGTGATGTATAAGCTGAAATCTAAAGAATAGGAAAAAGTATTCCAGGCCGAGGTTAGTAGGTATGTCAGTCCTACTATGTCAGTAGGTTAGTAGGTTTGTCAGGAAGGCACTCAGCCTGCAAGGAAACGAGAGGACCAGTGTGGCAGAAGCCTCATGAAAGTGGGGTAGGGGCAAGAGGTGAGGTGGATGAGGAGCGGAGGGCCTTCTAGAGTATGCGAAAAAATGTTTTATGCTTACTGCAAAGAGAAACTCTTAGGATTCAAGACTTATAACAGGGAATGACATTATTTCTAAGTGACTTTTTAAAAAAGATTAGTTACTGTTTAGAGAATAGATTAAAAACAGAAGCTTAGAAATAAGACAAGTTTGGAGACTGTTGTAATAACTGTAGTGAGAGATATTGATAGTTGAACACCTTTTTCATTAAAAAAAAAGTATCTGCAGTAAAGGTTTGTTTATTACTGCTATACCTGTAATATAATAAATTGTGTATGTTATAAAACATACACAAAAACAGAGTTTTTATTGCATGCAATAAATAGATGCAAGATTTTACAAATTTTCACACTCCTGCACCTCACTTTGGTGTGAGGACTGTACTTCAGTGGAGACAGGTGGCCTTGACTGTGGTGAATCAAGTAAACTCCTTTGGGATACATGCTGGAGGTATATTGAGGGAACGTGGTGATTAAATAAATGTGAGGAAAGATGAAGGCTATGGTACGGAAGGGAAGAATGAAGGTAATTCTCATACTTCTTGCCTAGCTTGATGCATGGAGTAGGGGAAGGACCTGGTGGGGGAAAATTGAAGTTTGATTATGGACATGTCAAGTGTGAAATTTATGGTGAAACATCCAAAGATAGATGTTGGATAGGAGGAGATTGGAGCCTGGAGTTCCAAGAAGTGTGTGCTGAATGTGTGAATCTGAGAGCCCTGGGAGTGGATGATGGATTGTTCTAGTGCTTAATGTTGCATGAGGGTTTTTATAGATTATCTAAGAAATTTTTCTTATTCTCATAACCTGTTACTTCTCTTTATTTCAAAGTACTTATCGTCATCTGAGTGTATTTGTCATTTCTGCATATGTTAACACCAGTCGTTGATTATTTGGGGTTCATGAGGTACATCTTTGCATCTCCTATGGTGCTCTGCATTCCATAAACATTTCTTAGGTAACCATTAGCTGAATTAAGTGGTTTGGTAAAGTGTTGAATAGGATTTTTTTGTCTTGTTTCTCACTCTCTCTAGGAAGGTGCTTCAACACTGGATGTTCACACTGAGGCCAGTTTCCCAAGTTTGCTTTCACAGTCATCCTGTGCTGACATGGGAGTCCCCCTTCCTGCAAAGAACTTAGTATTTAAAGATGGTATCTTAACGGAGTGGAGTGGACGATCACCCTCGTCACTTCTTATTGCTAATCTCCATTTGCAATAATTTGGTTACATCATCTGTTGCCCACCCTTTCTGCCTTTTTTCTTTCTTAACGTTAGCTTTATAGTGCCAGCCCCTAAAAAGCTTCCTGCTGCTGCAGTGCAGTTCATGCCTAACTGATGTTCAAGTTTGGGGAACTTGTTCATGTTTTCGGAAGTTTTCCTCATTCCTGCACCTCCTAATGCAACAGAGCTTTTTAGCAGCCTGCACTGTATTTTTTTACCTTGAGACAATCTGCATTTCTTTTATAAAACTGAGGATATACTTTATAGGCTTTATGATGACTGTTACGTTTATAAGCAGTCACTATGAATATTGCAATGGTAATTTTATATGTTAGTTTATCAAACATAAATCTTGTTTAATTTTATATTTTGTTACCTACTCTTTAAGGGATCATGGGAAGAGGTGGAACTCTTTCTCTGAAAAGGCTTCTTGGTATTTAAAGTAGAAAAACTATAAAACTGTTAACATCCATTATTGAGAGATGATCTGATGGGGCATTACGAATTGCTGTGGATGTTTGTAAATTATGTATATCAATTGAACATTGTTGAAGGTATGCAAATCAGCATAGTTAGGTATGGCTTAACGTTGACTTAGAAGATCTTAACGCAGACTACGACTATACATTGACATCTCATAAGAAGCTTGGGAAACATTCTATTTTTAAACAATGTTTATATGTGGACTTGTGTTGTCGCTCATTTGGGGCTTTATATTTTCATAGAGTCTTTATGGAAAAATAGAATTTATTTTCCACTCCTGTAGCTGTGGCTGCTGCATGTTTTCTCCCTGACTCATTTACCCATGAGTTGTTACGGAATTGGATTTGAGGTTTCAAACCAAGGATTTTGATTTTAGCTTAGAATTGCATTTAGAGGCATTGAGGCTGTGTCTTCTGATCAGAACATTTTAGTGACAAACTTGCTGTGAGGACACATTGTTAGGCAATTTGGATCTTAAATTTATGTGACTAGTTTTAGACAAAATGACAAAATGAGTAATTTCAAAATGTTTTTCTTGAGTCTTTGATTCTTTTAGTATCTCAAATGTTAATTATAATAATTGGAATCACTTTTTAGATTTTTCAAGTTACCTTCCTTGGGAAGTTTGTGCAGTGTTATAGTTTAGCTCTTCTCATAGAATAATGGTTTGCTAGTTTAAAACTGTAACCAAACTAACTGGTCAAATAGCATATATCTAAAATATTTAAAGCATTAGAAAATTTGGGAAGGTTAAACCTGAACATTTTTGCTGATAATGGTTGTTATTTATAGAACTGACATTTGTGTATTTAACATACTTCTGGAAATATCTGTCTTTCTTAAAACTGTTAGCATAGCCATGATTCAGTGCCACGGCCTGCCTATTCAATGTTTCGAAGCAGGTTACCTGTGGCACAGTCACTGCTGGGTTTGGGGTAAATGCAGTAACGTTTAGTATTCTCCTTTGTCTTATATGAGGTGGAAACCAAGTGTATGCTATAAATGTTTGTCTATAAAAGGAAAAATACTAATATTAAAATAATTTCTTATAACTGTGAATCACTCATTTATTTTTCCAATAATTGATATTGTACATTCCTAGTGCTATTAGGTATGTATGTAACTTTTATAGTTTTTCACCTGATTGTTGTAAGTATTTCATTTGATCAGGGCTCTTTAATCTCATTTGCTTTGTTCAGATTAACTGTAGTTATTTTATTTATTTCTGTATTAACAAGCTAAGCCTATGGTGATGACATGTACACTAATAAAGCATTGAATGTTTGTAGTTGGTAGTGAACCCTGTTGTTGGTGAATTTAAAACTTAAAATATGGGGGTGATTTGCTGCTATATTTCCCTTGAGGGATAATAGAGGAAGAAATGGAACCTAATAGTGATCATGAACTTTAGGGAAAGTACAAAAAAAAAAAAAGCATGTGGTCACCTCTGGTTTCTCATGTGAATGAGGAGAGAGTCTACTTCCAGCTTAAGACCTCTCATACTTTTAAAGATGGAGAATCTGCATTTTTAGAGCTGTTAGCAAAATGTGAAAGCCACTTTTATGCTTTACTTTGTGGATTTGGTTTTGTTTCATTCATACATTTAACTCATGTTGAGATGCATTGCTTAAATCTTATGTGTTGATCCTATTCAACAAAAAAGGTAAAATATAGAATTTATTATTTGCCAAAGAAAATTTATGAAAGAATTTTTATCCAGTTTTTCTGCAGACATTTAAATTTCATTGGCTTTGTGCTCCCTCCCCTCTTTTTTGTCCTTAATGTAGCTTAAACCATTGGCAAACTTCAGAAACCAAGAGAAAAAAGAAATATAAAAAAAAGACATAGAATTTAATATGGTACACTTTCACCTTTCACATAGGTCTGAAGAAATGTAACTTTATGTTGTTAAGATCTTCTTACTTCCTTGATTCCTTTTTTCTTTTTTAAATTGTAATCAGATGATTCTGTTTTTTTTTTTTTTTTTTCAGGAATAGTGCTTGCTTTTACTTGTTTCCACTTTTCTGCCATTTGTGTTTCTCTTTTATGTTCAGTGTTTCAAATACAGTTTGTATTTAAAGATTTTAAAATACCAAAACTGTAACAGTACAGTGGATTTTTTTCTGGTATGATGTTAATATTATACAATGAAATGTATAAAGTGTTGTCAATTTGATTATTGACACTATAATATGTTTACAAATAAACTGTGGTGTTGATCAAGTTGCTGTGAAAATGTGTATAATCTTCTGTTAAGTCCCTTTCATAATTTATAATACAAGCATGCTTTCAGTGCTGAGGCTTCTGTACTTTAAAAGAAAAAACAAAAGCAACAACAAACTAATTTTACAATAATTTCAAATTAGCAGAAAGATTGCAAAGGTAATCTGGAGATATTCCCTATACCCTTCCACAGGCTTCCCCTAATGTTAACACCCTATATAAACTATGATGCATTTGTCAAAACTCAGAAATTAACATTGGTACCATACTATTTACTAAAATACAGATTATGTTTGATTTTCACCCATTTTTCCTCTGAAGTTCTCTTCTGTTCCAGGACTGTGTCCAAGGTACCGTGGTGCATTTATTTAGTCGTCACTGCCTCTGTCTCCTCCAGTCTGTTGCAGTTTCTGTCTTTCCTGACCTTGAGGCTGTGAAGAGCACTATTTGGTTATTTGGTGGGCTGGCCCTCACAGTGGGCTCATCTGGTGTTTATCAGATTGGAGGCTGTAGCTCATTAGGGAGGGTGGCACAGATGCCATGCGCCCTTCCACAGTGCCTCATATCAGGGGTCGCATAGTCAACAGACGTTACCAGTGACGTCTCTTCACTGGTTACTGTGATGGTGTCTGCAGGTTTTTTCACTTTCCATACTCCTTTTTTTGGAAAGTGAGTTACTCAACCTAGCCCACACTCAAAGGGAAGGAAAGGTATCTATATTCTTTACAAATTTCCTTTTAAAAATTTGTTCTATATATACACACAATGGAGTATTACTCAGCCATTAAAAAGAATACATTTGAATCAGTTCTAATGAGGTGGATGAAACTGGAGCCTATTATACAGAGTGAAGTAAGCCAGAAAGAAGAATACCAGTACAGTAAGTATGCTGCTGCTGCTGCTAAGTCGCTTCAGTTGTGTCTGTGCGACCCCATAGACAGCGCCTGCCAGGCTCCCCAGTCCCTGGGATTCTCCAGGCAAGAACACTGGAGTGGGTTGCCATTTCCTTTTCCAATGCATGAAAGTGAAAGTGAAGTCACTCAGTCATGTCCGACTCTTAGTGACCCCATGGACCGCAGCCCACCAGGCTCCTCCATCCATGGGATTTTCCAGGGAAGAGTACTGGAGTGGGGTGCCATTGCCTTCTCTGCCAGTACAGTATACTAACGCACATATATGGAATTTAGAAAGATGGTAACGATAACCCTGTATGCAAGATGACAAGAGATACAGATGTCTAGAACAGGCTTTTGGACTCTGTGGGAGAGGGAGAGGGTGGGATGATTTGGGAGAACGGCATTGAAACATGTATATTATCATATGTGAAATGAATCGCCAATCCAGGCTCGATGCTCGAGGCTGGTGCACTGGGATGACCCAAAGGGATGGGATGGGGAGGGAGGTGGGAGGGGGGTTCAGGATGGGGAACACGTGTACAGCTGTGGCGGATTCATGTTGAGGTATGGCAAAACCAATACAATATTGTAATTAGCCTCCAATTAAATTTATACTAAAAAGATTTCCTTTCCTTTATTTGGTCATTTGTTTATATTAGTATGTAAGCATGATTATTTATTTTATACTTTTGAGTTAGAGTTCATATACCTGTTATTTTGTTGTGCAAATTGTTGAGCTTTGCCTATTGGGAGCTCTTTGAAGCTGGCCTCTAAATCCTTTAACTTTTTTTTTTAAGACTAATCTTACTTTCTAGCACTGTAGGTGTTACCTGGATGCCAGCCCTAGAATTAGCTATTTCCCCAAGGAGCCTTGGTTCCTTTCTTGCAGAATGGCATTTAGAAAGCAAGATAGGGGGTATAGGTGTGCTTGCCTTCGCCTTTTCGCTGAAATGACCTAAGAGATATAAATATGTATACTGACCAGTATGTCGGCATACATGTCTATGTTTAGATCTATCTGTAGGCATATTCAGTTAAACTGATTTTCATTCAGCACCATAAGTTTCATTCCGAGAAACCTGGCTCCTTTTATCTACAATTTATCTGCTTATTTGTTGAACCCTGGAATACTTAAACAGTGGTTTCAGAATAACTATGTTGTACCCCTGTGAGAAACAGATTGACCAATTAAGGTATAGTGTTCCTTTAAGTACTTTTTTTTTGTCTTTAACCTTGAATGCTGCTGCTGAGTCACTTCAGTCGTGTCTGACTCTGCGATCCCATAGACGGCAGCCCACCAGGCTCCGCTGTCCCTCGGATTCTCCAGGCAAGAACACTGGAGTGGGTTGCCATTTCCTTCTCCAATGCGTGAAAGTGAAGTTGCTTAGTCGTATCCGACTCTCAGTGACCCCATGGACTGCAGCCTACCAGGCTCCTCCATCCATGGGATTTTTCCAGGCAAGAGCACCTGATGGGGTGCCATTGCTTTCTCCATTAACCTTAAATAGTATCCACTCAAAACATTTTCCAAAGTAACAGTACAGCTCATTGTTCCCTTCATTGAAGTTATAAGATACATTTGCAAAGCAGATTCATTTGTCACACTCATTGTTACCTTCATTGAAGTTATACATTTGCAGAACAGATTCGTTTGTCACACTCTGCATTCCTTCTGGGATCCCTTGACATCACAAACCGAAAGTGCAGAGTTTTCATTTTCTCCAGAAAGTTTTATATTTTTTCCACATAATAAAATTCACTCTACTGGGTCTTTGACAAATGCATGGCATGTGTTCACCCACCATCCCTTTACTATCCAGAATGGTTCTGTTACCCTAAAAATTCCCCTTTGTACTCAACCCCTCACCCTACACCTCACAACCACTTATCTGTTCTTATAATTTTGCTTTTCCCAGAATGTCATATAAATTCGTGGAATTGTACAGTTTGTAACCTTTTAAGCCTGGCCACTTGTGCTTAACAAAATGCGTTTTAAATTCATATGTGTTGTGTGAGTCAATAGCTCTGTTTCTATTGCTGAGTACTTCATTGTATGGACATATCAATGTCATTTAAAATTCATGTGCAAATTTTAATATAAACAATTCATTTTGCTTGGGTAAATACCTAGGAATGGGATTGCTGAGTTGTTGGTAAGTGTGTATTTAACTTTATAATAAACTGCCAAACTTGCCAAAGCGACTATGACATTTTACATTACTGCCAGCAATGAATGAAGGTTCCCATTGCAATGGTATCTTATAGTGGTTGAAATAATTCATTTTCCCAGTGAAAAATTATGTTGGGCATCTTTTCATATGCTTATTTGCCATACATGTGTCTTCTCTGATGAAGTATCTGTTTAGATCTGTTCCTCATATTTTAAAAATTAGGTGTACTGAGTTTTAAGAGTTCAGTAAATGAGTACAAGTCTTTTATCAGATACATGCTTTGCAGGTGTTTTCTCCCAGTCTATCTTGTCTGTTCATTCTCTTAATAGTGTCTTTTAAGGTAAATAAAAAAGGTTTTAAATTTTGACAGTGTCTGATTTGTTAGTGTTTTTTTTTTTTTTTTAATGGATTGTGCTGTTGATGCTGTTATCTAAAAATTCATCACCAAACCCAAGATGCAGCATTTTCATTTTCTTCTCAAAGTTGTATAGTTTTATGTTTAGGTCTTTGACCCATTTGAGCTAATTTTAATGTATCAGGTACATGTTTATCCTTTCTTTGCTGCATCACCATAACACCTCGTCAAAAATCAGTTGATGGGTACTCCTCTGGTGGTTCAGTGGCTAAGACTCCATGCTCCCTAAGCAGAGGCCCCGGCTTTAATCCCTCATCAGGGAACTAGATCCCACATGCCACAGCTAAGACTCAGCGCAGCCAAATAAATATTGAAGCAAAAAAATCAGTTGATAGATCTATAGAGACAAAAGTAGATCAGTAGTTGCCTGCGGGGGAAATGAGAAGTGACTGCGGATAGGCATGAAGCTTCTTGAAGTGCTGGAAATGCTATAAAAGAGGATCGTGACGATTGATGGTTCAACTCAAGTTTTCAAAACAGTGCACTGTACACAAGTAAATTTTATCATGTAAATTATACGTCAATAAAGTTGTTTCAAGAAATCAATTGACTTTTTTTTTTGTCTGGGTCTGTTTCTGAGCACTCAAGTCTCTTTCATTGATCACTGTCTGTCTTTTTAATACCATGCTGAAATTGAATACTGTTAGTCATGTAAATTTGCGGGTTTTTTTTTTTTTAATTGATTTTGGCTCTTATAGTTCCTTTGCCTTTCCATATAAATTTTAGAATCAGCTTTTCAACATCTACACACAAGCCCACAAAGATTTTAATCAAAATTATATTGACTCTATAGATCAAATGGAGGAGAACTGACCTAACAAATCTCTAACTTCTTTGATTTTTGTTGGGTCACTGTTTTGTAGATTTCCTTTCTCTGTTTTTTATTTTGGAAATGTTTTGAGCTCCAAATTAAATTTATATAATAGGTGTATTCACATTATCTATGTCTTCTTGAGTGAGTTTTGGAAGTTTATATCATTCACAAAATTGGTCTGTTTCCTAAATTCCTCCTGAATTTAAGGGTATTTATTTTCCATAGTGTACTCTTGCTGTCCTTTTATCTTGTGAGATAATATAAAAAGATGAAGTGAGATCAATTCCAAAGAGAAAATGGCCAGGAATGATCCGCAACAGATGAAAGATGGGAATCCAGAGATACAGGAATCCAGTGCACGGTATTTATCAATAGTGTTAATCAGTAATGAACTCAGAAAACAATTCAATTACATCATCAAAGTACTTAGAGAAAATGACTGTTGACCTAACTATTGTGAATCCAGCAAAACTATCTTTCAAGAACAAGTGTGGAAAAGACATTTTCAAATATAAAAAGAACAAGTTTATCATTAGATCAATCTTAAAAAATAAAGGAAAAATTTTCACAAGGAATGTCTGTGTATGAGAGGAATGCTAAGCAAAGATGCTGATTAACCTTAAATTTCTTTTCTGAATGAAAATAATAGATTTAATTTGGAAGAGTAAAAAAAAGGACTAAAATCCTAAAAAAGTTATGAGAACTATGATTACATGGAGTGAAGCACTCTCAGCTCACTATCGTTTAGAGGGTAAATAATATTCTTTCATGTGTACATTCATCACTTACTGTAGATTTACTAAATGGCAGATATGGTACTAGTTTAGGAAAGGATGGATCAGTGAATAAGAAATTCCGGTCTTCGTGGAGTTTACATTTTAGTTAGTGGAGACAGTAAACAAATCGCATAGCAGGTTAGAAGGTGGTAATTGCGAAGGAAAAAAATAGTAAAAAGGATGGGAAATATTAGGAATTGGAATGACTATTTATCAGTAGCTGGTCAGTTCAGTTCAGTTCAGTCGCTCAGTCATGTCCGACTGCGACCCCATGAATCGCAGCACGCCAGGCCTCCCTGTTCATCACCATCTCTCGGAGTTCACTCAGACTCACGTCCATCGAGTCCGTGATGCCATCCAGCCATCTCATCCTCGGTCGTCCCCTTCTCCTCCTGCCCCCAATCCCTCCCAGCATCAGAGTCTTTTCCAATGAGTCAACTCTTCCCATGAGGTGGCCAAAGTACTGGAGTTTCAGCTTTAGCATCATTCCTTCCAAAGAAATCCCAGGGCTGATCTCCTTCAGAATGGATTGGTTGGATCTCCTTGCAGTCCAAGGGACTCTCAAGAGTCTTCTCCAACACCACAGTTCAAAAGCATCAATTCTTCGGTGCTCAGCCTTCTTCACAGTCCAACTCTCACATCCATACATGACCACAGGAAAAACCATAGCCTTGACTAGACGGACCTTAGTTGGCAAAGTAATGTCTCTGCTTTTGAATATGCTATCTAGGTTGGACATAACTTTTCTTCCAAGGAGTAAGCGTCTTCTAATTTCATGGCTGCAGTCACCATCTGCAGTGATTTTGGAGCCCCCCAAAATAAAGTCTGACACTGTTTCCACTGTTTCCCCATCTATTTCCCATGAAGTGATGGGACCAGATGCCATGATCTTCGTTTTCTGAATGTTGAGCATTAAGCCAACTATTTCACTCACCTCTTTCACTTTCATCAAGAGGCTTTT
>SJYT01040710.1:0-16952 GCA_006410635.1 Cephalophus harveyi | reverse complement strand
ATCTGAGGTTATTGATATTTCTCCCGGCAATCTTGATTCCAGCTTGTGTTTCTTCCAGTCCAGAGTTTCTCATGATGTACTCTGCATAGAAGTTAAATAAGCAGGGTGACAATATACAGCCTTGACATACTCCTTTTCCTATTTGGAACCAGTCTGTTGTTCCATGTCCAGTTCTAACTGTTGCTTCCTGACCTGCATACAGATTTCTCAAGAGGCAGGTCAGGTGGTCTAGTATTCCCATCTCTTTCAGAATTTTCCACAGTTTATTGTGATCCACACAGTCAAAGGCTTTGGCATAGTCAATAAAGCAGAAATAGATGTTTTTCTGGAACTCTCTTGCCTTTTCCATCCCCCAGCGGATGTTGGCAATTTGATCTCTGGTTCCTCTGCCTTTTCTAAAACCAACTTGAACATCAGGAAGTTCACAGTTCATGTATTGCTGTTTAAATGGCAGAACTCTTATGTAATGGAATATTCTTGCTCTTATCAGTTTAAGAAGGTAAATTGATTTGAGACTATAATTTACAGCACTGTAGTAATTAATTTAATGGACCTCTGTCCCACAGGCCTATACATTATTTATGTCCTTAAGGAAATAATTCTAGAAATTAAATAGGTATATGTAGGATCTTTTTACTGTAACTTAAAAGTCTGATTTTCTCTATGTTTTTCTTTATTTCAACTTTGAAAATAGCATAAATAAAATTAAAATTTAAAAAAATGAATCAGTGTAATTAATCACATTCATAGACACAGGAGGAAATCACACAGTTATCTCCAAACATGCTGAAAAAGTATTGGTAAGATTCCACAAACCTGGAAGAGAAAGGAATGTCCTTAATGGATAAACACAAACATTGCTCAAATCTATCTATGGCAAATAGGCTTGCTGGAAACCTTTGGCTGCATTCTCTTTACGTTTGTGAACAACACAAAAATGTAAATTATTAATGCAACCCTTACTATAAAACTGGAAGTCCTGGCCCAAACTGAAGAAAGAGCCATAAGAGATTAATTAGTAGACAAAACACAAAGCTATCATTCTTTGAGGATGATGTCATCTTGTACCTAGAAAACAAAAGCAACAGATTTAACAGATTAAATATTAGAATTAATAAGCTAGTTTTATAGATTTGCCATATTAGAGATTAGTTTAAAAATCAATGTAATTTATCAACATTAGCAATAGCCAGCTAAAACATAAAATAAACATTCATAAAAGCATCAAAACATTTATACATACGTAGAGTTTACCTTTACCAAGAACACTCTAAATATCTAAAAGAACCAAAAGTTAATAAAGGTCATAGAAAATAATCTAGATAAATGGAGAGAAATTCTATACTCTTTCACAGGATAATTTAACTCTATAAAGATAACATTTTCCACCAAATTTATCTACTCAAAGCAATACCAACCAAAATTGCAAGTGGATTTTCTCCAAAAAAAAAAATTACTAAAAATATAGACTTGAGAATAAAATTATATGAAAATAGTCAAGCCATCTCCGAAGTTTCCTGACTCAAAAACAAATCCTACCGGCTATTTTCCTGTTTTGAAGATTTTCAGCTCACTTCTGTCACCTTTAGAAACAGAATATAAAAGGAGGATCTTGCCCTAGCACATCGGAATACATATTACAAAGTCAAAATAATAATTTTTAAGCAACCAGTCTGACATTTGTTCAAAAACAGACAAACAGGTTAACAGAAAACGTCAGAGAGCTGAGAGGAACATCCTCCTAGAAGCTTCTTCACTGTGACACCATCCCCCCCAAAAGCAGGACATTCAAAGGCCCCCAGATTCGTGCCCTCTTTCTCCCCAGCGCTGCTCCCCACCCCCTTTTTGAGCATGACCATTTGCCTTTTCTCTGACCACTGCCCTCTCTGAGAATGCTTGAGTTTAGTGCCAAAGTGGTCCCATAGATCACTTAGAATCTCATGATTGTTTAAAGGACCAAATTATTTGAAGATCAATCAAAAGCAGAGGAGATAGGAAGGAGCCTTTACCCACAATCTTTCCACCACTTTTATTTGCTGTCATTCGATCACCCTGGGCTTTTCTGCTGGGTGTTTTTCTCAGTCATTGCCATTACACTGAGGGCATTCGCAGAAAGCGGAAGGGAGCTTTAACCAGCATCTTACGTCTCCTACTGATCGACTGTTGTTGGAAGGAATTCCCTTAACTCACTGGCACTCCCCACCTCCCGCCTCTTAGGCCAGGTGCTGTGTTAGTTGCCCAGGGCAGCGAAATGAGGTGCCACATGCTGGGTGGCTTGTTTAATGGACATTTATTCTCTTTCAGTTCTGGAGGCTGCCAGTCTGAAATCAAGGTCTCAGCAGAGCCAAACCCTTGCTGAGGGCTCTAGGAGAGACTCTGCTCCAGGTCTCTGCCAACTGCTGGTGTTGCTGGTGGTCGTTGGCATTGTTGGTTTGTAGTTGCATCACTCCAATTTCTGCCTCAGTTGTTACACTGTGTTGTCCCTTCGTGTCTGTCTCTTCTCTTCTAGACACACCAGTCATATTGGATTAATGACCATCCTTACACCAATATGCGGAGAAGGCAATGGCACCCCACTCCAGTACTCTTGCCTGGAAAATCCCATGGATGGAGGAGCCTGGTAGGCTGCAGTCCATGGGGTCACGAAGAGTCCGACATGACTGAGCGACTTCACTTTCACTTTTCACTTTCATGCATTGGAGAAGGAAATGGCAACCCACTCCAGTGTTCTTGCCTGGAGAATCCCAGGGACGGGGGAGCCTGGTGGGCTGCTGTCTCTGGGGTCGCACAGAGTCGGACACGACTGAAGCAACTTAGCAGCAGCAGCACCAATACGAGGGCTTTCCCAGTGGTAAAGAACCCACCTGCCAATGTGAGAGACCTGGGTTCCATCCCTGGGTTGGGAAGATCCCCTGGAGAAGGGCAGGGCAACCCACTCCAGTATTCTTGCCTAGAGAATCCCATGGACAGAGAAGCCTGGCAGGCTACAGTCTGTAGGGTCGCAAAGAGTCAGACATGGCTGAAGTGACTTAGCTAATTACATTTGCAATAACCCTATTTCCAAATAAGGTAACATCATGAGGTTCTGAGAAGGACATGAATTGGGGGGCAGCACTGTTTAGCCTAGTGCAGGTATACTTGGTTGGCTTAATTTTAGATAAGACTGACTTTGGATTTTTCTAAATTATTAGGAACACATCTAACTCTTATGTGCTTCAGATGCTTTCCCCATGAAACCATGGTGCGTAACACTAAATCAACAGACATTTGTGCATGTGGACATTCAATAAACATTTATTAGGCATGTACCACATGCCAGGGACTGTGCTAAAGAGGACGTTGAGGAGTTTAAACTCCAAAAGGGGGAAAGACATATAAACAAACAAACAAAAATGATTGCAGTAGATTGAAATAAATGCTAATATAAGGGGCACAGGGAAGGAAGTCTGGCCAGGTGAGAAAGGCCGCATGGGTGGTAAAGCTTAGCAAGGATGAGGTGGAACTGACAATGAGTAAGAAACAGGACAGCAGGACCCGCCCGTGCAAAGTCACAGGGATGTAAAGGAACGTTCTTATCTGAGGAGCTACACCTGTTTCACATTGACCGGAGAGTCCGGAGCGTCTGGAGCAGGAAGAGATGAGTCTGTGAAGATGATCAAAAACAAGAGGGCAGATGAGGGTAGAGCTTCAGTTTGTAGGTGATGGTAGTGCTTTATGCAAGGGATTAAAACAAAACACTCTAATTTTTTTAAATGCACCTAGGGAAATAGCAAGTGGGGAGGATCGCTCACAGGGGAGGGGAATGGGGTTGAGAGACCTCAAGCATAACAGTGTCTTTAGGTTATTCTGGAAGAGAGAGGGGGCTGGCATGGTCTCAGCTCATAGGGTTGAGAGAGGAGAAGTGTGGATTGAAGGGATTCAGGAGGCGACACTGACAGGACTGTAGGGAGGAGATGGGGAGAGCAGAGGCTCTGTTACGACTCCCTGGGCTCCAGTGAGCACCGGCTATGGAGGTTCCATCAGCCTAGGCGGACAGCTTCGGCAGAAGAGATTTTCACTGCAGTTCAGTTCAGTCGCTCAGTCGTGTCCGACTCTTTGCGACCCCATGAATCGCAGCACGCCAGGCCTCCCTGTCCATCACCATCTCCCGGAGTTCACTCAGACTCATGTTCATCGAGTCAGTGATGTCATCCAGCCATCTCATCCTCTGTCGTCCCCTTCTCCTTCTGCCCCCAATCCCTCCCAGCATCAGAGTCTTTTCGAATGAGTCAACTTCTCACGAGGTGGCCAAAATATAGGAGTTTCAGCTTTAGCATCATTCCTTCCAAAGAAATCCCAGGGCTGATCTCCTTCAGAATGGACTGGTTGGATCTCCTTGCAGTCCAAGGGACTCTCAAGAGCCTTCTCCAACACTTCAAAACTTCTCCAACAGTTCAAAAGCATCAATTCTTCGGCGCTCAGCCTTTTGCATAGGAACCTGGAATGTCAGGTCCATGAATCAAGGCAAATTGGAACTGGTCAAACAAGAGATGGCAAGAGTGAACGTTGACATTCTAGGAATCAGCGAACTAAAATGGACTGGAATGGGTGAATTTAACTCAGATGACCATTATATCTACTACTGCGGGCAGGAATCCCTCAGAAGAAATGGAGTAGCCATCATGGTCAACAAAAGAGTCTGAAATGCAGTACTTGGATGCAATCTCAAAAACGACAGAAAGATCTCTGTTCGTTTCCAAGGCAAACAATTCAATATCACAATAATCCAAGTCTATGCCCCAACCAGTAATGCTGAAGAAGCTGAAGTTGAACTATCCTATGAAGACCTACAGGATCTTTTAGAACTAACACCCAAAAAAGATGTCCTTTTCATTATAGGGGACTGGAATGCAAAAGTAGGAAGTCAAGGAACAACCTGGAGTAACAGGCAAATTTGGCCTTGGAATATGGAATGAAGCAGGGCAAAGACTAATAGAGTTTTGCCAAGAAAATGCCCTGGTTATAGCAAACACCCTCTTCCAACAACACAAGAGAAGACTCTACACTTGGACATCACCAGATGGTCAACACCAAAATCAGATTGATTATATTCTTTGCAGCCCAAGATGGAGAAGCTCTATACAGTCAACAAAAACAAGACCAGGAGCTGACTGTGGCTCAGATCATGAACTCCTTATTACCAAATTCAGACTTAAATTGAAAAAAGCAAGGAAAACCACTGGACCATTCAGGTATGACCTAAATCAAATCCCTTACAATTATACAGTGGAAGTGAGAAATAGTTTTAAGGGCCTAGATCTGATAGATAGAGTGATTTTTATTTGTACCTTAAACTAAAACTCAATCACAGCAACGTTTAGAAACTTTTAAGCTATACGTGGGATCAACAGCTGTTTTATCTCAAAAGGAATTTCAAAATCACCTGGAGGTTTTAGGAATGGAGTCTTTCTTGTTCTGTGTGTTTAGTCAAGCAGTCATGTCTGACCCTTTGCAGTTCCAGGGACTATAGCTCTCCTAGCTCCTCTGTCCATGGGATTTCCCAGACAAGAATACTGGAGTAGGTTGCCATTTCCTACTCCAGGGAATCTTCTCGACCCAGGGATGGAACCTGTGTCTCTTGTGTCTCCTGCATTTCCTACATTGACAAGCAGATTCTTTATCACTAGCGCCACCTGGGAAACCCCTTTCTTGTCCTAGATATTATAAAGAAGATAACTGTTCATTAAAGAGATTGAAGAGGCAGATTTGATGTCTTTACCTCCTCTTTCCCCAACCTTCTCATCTTCTTTCCCTCTTCCCGCCTCCCCCACCTGCATACTAGCTAGCCACCTGAGGCTCTGAGCTTCTGCTTCCCTGAGGCACCAAGAATCTGGCAGTGAGCCAGAGTTCAGCACCTTTATGTCTTTAATATATTTTAAATGTTTATGATAATGATTAAAAAATAAGGATGCATGCTGGCAGGACATTGACACCAAGTACAGATTTGGGTCTAATGAAATAATTTCAGTATTTAACAGTTAAGACCTTGTACAAATTCTACATGTGCCATAAGCAGGCTCCTGCCTGGGAGCCTTTGCCTCAACTTTTCCCTTTGCCTGCAATGCCGTTGCCCTCGGCACATATCAGCTTAGTTCCCTTGTGTCTCAGGGTTCTGTGCAAATGTCCCCTTGTCAGTGAGGCTTTCCCTGATTATCCTATTTGAGACAACAAATCCCTGACTTCCTACCTTTCACACCCCCACCCCGACTCCGCTACAAAGCCCCTCCCCAGCTTCATTTGCCACAGCATTCTACCATCATGGAATGCGCTATAAACATTTTTGTTGCTGTTGTTCAGGTGCTTGATCATGTCCAATTCTTTGCAAGTCCATGGACTGCAGCACACCAGGCCTCCCTGTCCTTCACCATCTCCTAGCAAACATGTTTGCTCAGACTCATGTCCATTGAGTTGGTGATGCCATCCAACCATCTTATCCTCTGCCACCCTCTTCTTTGGCCTTCAGTCTTTCCCAGCATCAGGGTCTTTTCAAATGAGTCAGTTCTTCGCATCAGGTAACCAAAGTATTGGAGCTTCAGCATCAGTCCTTAAAATGAATATTTAGGGCTAATTTCCTTTAGGATTGACTGGTTTCATCTCCTTGCAGTCCAAGCAACTCTTAAGAGTCTTCTCCCGCACCACAATTCCAAAGCATCAATTCTTACGCGCCAGCCTTCTTTACGTCCAACTCACATTTGCACATGACTACTGAAAAAGCCATAGCTTTGACTCTATGGATCTCTAAACATTTTACTTGTTTATTTGTTTGTCACCTGATTCCCTCTACTTTATAGTGAATTCCATGAGAGCAGAGCTTGTGTGTGTGTGTGTGTGTTTGTCAGACTTCATGGATCCTAGTGTCTAGAATAATGCCTGACACATAGCAGGCATTTAATAACAACACGCTGAATGAATATAAACTAGACAGTGCTTGCTGCTTACATCCAATATCTACATCTCATAGATATTGGATGGTCTCACAAAAATTACTTCATATGCATATGCTGGAAGAGCAAAGGTGACACCTTGCCCTATCTCCCTCTACATGAATATTAAGTTGAAGAAGGAAAAATAGGTAAGAGACTGAGATTTTTAAAACAATCAGAGAAAGAAACAAAAACCAGGAACTCCTTATCTAACACTAGAAGAAGTTGTATGCATTTCATATAAATTTGCACTGATTTGTTTATACAGTGATATATATGTCTTTTGTTTGTTTTCATCACTAAATCGTGTCTGAATTTTTGCAAACCCATGGACTGTAGCCTTCCAGGCTCCTCTGCCCATTGGATTCCCCAGGCAAGAATACTGGAGTGGGTTGCCATTTCTTGCTTAATTCAATTTTTATTTTTTAAATTATTCTTGCTGACGAAGTAATTACAAATTAATAATAAATGAGCTCGATCATAATAAAATAAGTTGTTTGATCCTATAATAATGTCTTTGCATTTTTTAATCTGAGCCATCAGGGATGCCCCTGGAATATTTGAGTGGGTACCCATTCCCTTTCCTGGAGAATCTTCCCAATCCAGGGTCTCCCACATTGCAGGCAGATTCTTTACCATCTGAGCCACCAGGGAAGCCTGCATTTTTTTTTTAAGCCTGCATTTTTTAATACAAACAAAATAAGAAACGGGACAAGTAAGCTCCAGGTTGTAAACAGCAGTTAAATTATAGGAAACAAGTTGAAATTACAACAAACTTGCATGTTACAGGTAAAATATTTTAACAACGCTTAAATATTATAAAACTAACATTCTTTTCGATAATTTAAACAATCAGTATAATTAAATTCAGAGATAAATTGTTGCTAAGAATAAGATAACAATATTTTTTCTAAAATAGTGGTAAAACTAGGCTACCTGAAATTTCCAGGTACACTTGCATTTTGGAGGATAGTAGCTTGGGTAATATGGACTTGAAATTTTCCCTTCAAAACCAGTGATTTCTTTGACCAACACTGTGTTTTCACATTCTGAAAAAAATATCCAGTAATACACAGTGATTTGCAGTTGTGAAATTATGAGAAATAGATAGTATACATTTCTTTAACTATAAATACACATTTTCTTGATCAATAAATACTTATCTTTGAAATGTAAGCTACTTTTTAAAAAGAAATAGTACCCTAGGATATATAGCTATTATACTGTTCAAAGTTTACACTTGTTTTCGAATAATTTATTTTGGTTACAGATCTATAGGATGCTATTTCTTTCTTTAAAATACATGGTTTAAATATATCTTTTTCTTCCAGTTTTATTGAGCTATAATTAAAATATTAACCCTGTGTATATATTTTGACATACAGCACTGTAAATATATATTTCTAAAGCTCTGAGTTAATTTTGTTCAAATTAGTGTGTATTTGTTGTCAAGGGTATACCCAGTTTACATAACATGTTACATTCTTTTAGACAATCTAAATGTCTATTCTTACTGATATGGTCATCCTTCTGCTGGAATATAAGCTGTCTGAGAGCACTGATTTTTTTATCTATTTCACTTATTATTTTCCTAACATCTAAGTAGTTCCTGGCATACAACAGACATTCAATAAGTATATTTTGAGACAAATATTTTGACAAATTTTGACAAATTCTAGTACCATATTTTTGTTATAATTCTTTTTTTTTTTAACCATTGGAGTTACAGATAACTTTTAAAGCAACAACATCTGAAATATCAAATTCAATTTTGTTCAATAAATTAATTTTACATTCAGTTTTGTAAAAATTTATCAAAATGAACCACTGCCCTAAAATATTGGTGAATCTGTAGCTCTCACCATCTATTTAAGCCAAATTCTCTTCCCTCCTTACCCTCATCTCCCATTCTGATCTTTCTGTTGATGTTCGTAAAGAAGTCAGCAAAATCTGTAAGATTTGAGCAGTTTCCAAGGCAACAAATGTTACAAAAATATGAGAGTTTCAGTGAGGGCTCTTTTCATTCTGTTCTGTTTGACTATTTCAACCCAAGTCAAAAAAAGAAGAATGAAGAGAAAGGTCACTTTTGCTCACTAGAAAACCTCTGGGTTTTGCATCAGAAGCACCTTCTAGGATGGCACTCATGTGCATGCATGCTAAGTCGCTTCAGTTGTGTCCGATTCTTTGCGACCCTATGGACTGTAGCCTGCCAGGCTCCTCTGTTCATGGGATTCTCCAGGCAAGAATACTGGAACGGGTTGTGACGTCCTCCTGCAGGGGACGTTCTTGGCCCAGGGATCAAACCCACATCTCTTGTCTCCTGCATTGGCAGGCTGGTTCTTTAGCACTAGCACCACCTGGGAAGCCTGGCACACGTGTGCATTACTGTAAATGAGAATTCACAAAAGAATGTGCTCAAAGAATGTGCTCTACCACGCTACTGTCCCTCAGCTCCAAACCCATCCTTCTCTGCTCTGCAAGGCTGGTCTGGCACTCTGCAAACTTCTCTCTTTTAGCCCCTGATAGACTCTGCCAGAGGGCTTCCCAGGTGGCACTAGTGGTAAAGAATCCACTTGCCAATGCAGGAGACGTGAGAGATAAGGGTTCGACCCCTGGGTCGGGAAGATCCCCTAGAGAGGGCACGGCAACCCACTCCAGTATTCTTGCCTGTCCCACGGACGTATGAGACTAGAGAGCTACAGCCCATAGGGTTGCAAAGAGTCGGATACAACTGAAGCAGTTTAGCAGGGAAGTACACAGGCTCTGCCAGTAAGGGGTGCTAAAGAGAGGCTAGAAATCTGGAGAGGAAGAACAGGACTTGTGTCTGTTTCTTATTCCTGGGAGTGTCACCCCAGCAATGCCGCTTCACCCCTGCAGGTTCTCTTCCTTCTTGTAGCAGAGTTGAATACTGCTAGCAGTTTTCCCACTTCCACTTTATTGTGTCTCCCTGAAAGATACCAGATCAGCTGTCTGGCACCCTCCCCTCAAAGGCCTGGGTCCCAAGTTAATGAACTTCCGAAATCATAGACATGAACACCAGCTAGGCAGGACCCCCTCCTCAGAGGCCTGAATTTCATTCCACAGACCCCCTCCTCCAAGTCCTAAACTGTAATCACTCCAATTGCTTTTATTTGTTCCTCCAAATCTACCGATAATAGTTGTTTCCTACATGTGTTACATCTGTGATAACTTACAGTCATTTTGTTTTCATGTTTTTATAGGTTTTTTTTTTTTTTTGCCTTTTGAGATACCCATTTTCACACCTCTACAACTGAGCTAACAGTTCTGTATATTAACTCCTCTCTGTTAGAATAACTAATAAGATGTCCCTCTTCTGACCAGACCCTGACTCAGGATCCTGACTTAATGCAACTAGTATTACAACATAGCCTCAGGAGAGATATGACTGGAGTATCTTATCAAAACAAGTATTTCTCATAACTTATTTCAACTGGGAAAGACTTACTTTGTTCTGGAATGACTTCAAAATATGCCCGAATTCCTGATAGCCTCCATACCTGAGGAGACTTAAATGTCACCAACATGAGATTATTTGTGGAAACAAATGATTTTAATGTTCTGGCAGGTTCACAAATTCTGAAACCAGATAACAAAACAAAAGCACATAAATAATAGGTTGTTGAGGGTTGGACCTTCATCCACCACTAATTCTGCACATTTCTTGGGCCATCTGCACGAGTCTCGTGTTTTGGACTTTGCCAGCCAGGTCTTCATCAGTTAGTTGCCACAGGACACTGCAGATGGAGGGGAGCTGATATGGGTATAGAAATTTTTGTCCAGTGACTATGGAAGAATTCTCCTGGATGGCTGTCACTGGACCCTCCTTGAAAGCAAACAAGGTATACCTGAAGGGTATTTAATGGCAAAATTCATCAGCTCTTCACCAGGGAAAACTGGGTTCGAAACTTAGCTCCATCACCTAGTTGAGCAATGAAGTAACTAATTCTTCATAAATGACAGTTTCACAACTCTGAAATGGTAGTAATAATAATAGTATACTCCTCATAGCATTGTGATGGGGATTAAATGAGATAATAACTAAATGTGTCTGGGAATAGTGAAAAGAAACCAATAACGAAGATTGAGGAACGAGAATTAGTCACAAGTACTTTTCATTACAAATTTTTAGGCACTGAAATTTAACATGTTCATTCACCACCAAAATATGAAGAAATAGCACAAGAATATTATTCTATACATGTGTAAACATTATTAAAAATGATAAGATAATTTGTATGTCTTTTAGCACAATGAGTAAAAATAACAAATTCTTAATAAAGCCTAACTGACATTACTAGGTTATCAAACTATTAAGCACTCACAAAAAGATGTCTACTAGTAAGTAGAAAATACTAAGATATGTATATGTGTATACATGTAGAATAATGTACATGTATGAATGAAAAAATGTATGCAAAAATATAACATTTATTTTTTCTGGGTAATGGAAATGCAAAATAATTGATATTGTTTTCTCTGATTGACCTCACTTTTACATTGAACATTGTGTTATCTTTATAATAAGGAAAAATTATATTTTTCTACAGCTATGTAATCATAATAGAATAATTATTCAAACGGGCTTCCCAGGTGGCTCTAGTGATAAAGAACCCACCTGCCAATGCAGGAGACATAGAGTAGTAGGTTGAATCCCTGATTGAGGAAGATCCCCTGGAGGAGAGCATATTTAAACATTCTGTTGAAACAATGGCCTTCACTGTGATTGTAAAGAAGTAAAATTAAGGTTCCCCACCTCCCAGAAATCTGTTATATATCAAAACTATTGGCCAAAGTTCCCACTGTACTGATTTTGACTGTTGTATGCTGGAAGTGAAAAGAAACAATGTGTCTGATAGGCTCTGGCTAATCCGCGGGGCGCTAACTAAGGCATGGGTCAATCTCTGACCTCATGAACATACGCAAAAATGGTTAAAAAAAAAATCCAAGGGCAACCCAGACACTGCAAAAGAGAGACGTTATAAAAACTCTTTTCACTTGCCAACTAGAGTGCATGCATCATACCTGTACAAGATGGTGCTCCGGATTGGCAAGAGAGAGTCGTAAATGGTCAGGGAGTCGGTGACACAGTTGTCGGCTTCAATCTGGACAGACTCTATCGAGAGTCGGATCAGATGGCCCACTATGGCCACCAGCTTGAAGTGGCACATCAGCCTCCCTGAGGTTGTTGAAATCTCCAGAGGGTAGCGGAGAGACAGATGATCTGCGTAGAAGTCCTGGGAGCAGCCTTTGTCTGCGGAGACAGCACTTGGTTTTGCTTTGTTTTGTTTTAAGAATGATTTTTCTAGAAATCTTTATAAAAAATAAACAACAAAAGAGCTCACATGGAGAATATCTGCTGCTTTTGCCAGCCTAGAATCCACTCTCATATCTTCTGATAACAGTGCCTAGATTTTACTTTGAGAAATCATCTTCTACATGGTTTCGTTGGGGTTAAACTCACCCCTAGATCCAGAGGTGAGCACACAATCCAGACTGACCAATCAGAGCTAAAGAAGCTGGTTTGGGAGGCGGCATATCAGCCAGTTTGAGACAATGAGACTCAGTGCCAGGACTTCTGCAGGAACTATTGTGAAATACAGGTGAGGTTTTCTTTTTTTCCATCATGGTTGCTAAACTGATAAATTATAAGCTTGGATCTGCTGGTGGCCATTTATGCCACCACACTGGAAGAACCACTTGATGAAGCTTCAATAGAAGAAAGCAAAAATGCAGAGTCCTGATGATATTTTATCTTAGAACCTGGACCCAACCATGTCTTCAGCCAAGATACTCTATGTATGTCCCAGTTATATGAGTCAATCAAGTTTCTTTCATGCTTAACCTAGTTTGAATATCCATTTGTCACTTGCAAGTGAAAGAACACTAACAAATACCATTGAACAGGAAAGCTACAGTCAGAAAGGATATAGATTTGTAGGCAGGGACATGGGTGGGGGGAGGAAGGGCAGGGAAGAAACCACAGATAGAATTTACCAGATCCTATGGTTGAAGAGTAATCTGACCGAAGACCAGCTGCAATGAAAAAGTACATAGAAAAAAAACCTGTCAGTCCCAGAAATCAGTTTGTCAGAATTTTGCTTAGTAAAAATACTTTCAGTCATTTAAAAGCAATCAGTATATCTAAGATTTGCTTTAAAATAATCCTGTAAGGGAAAGGAAGTCATTTAGGTATTTAGAGATCAAACAGAACAGTAATGAGTTGATAGTTGTTGAAGCTGAATAAAGGGTATAAGAGTTCACTAAACTATTCTCTTTACTTTTATGCTTCAAATCATCTGCATTAACAAGTTTTAAACACTTTTTGCGACAAAAAAAACCAACAAAATATGAAAATAACTGCTTTTGCCTCTGAAATAGTGTATGTGGTACAGAATTTTCCACTAGACATTTTCCATTCATTCATTCATTACTTATTCCAAAGATTTTTCACCTACCTACTATATCCCCACTTATATCTATCTATCTAATTTAAATCAAAATAGAAAGGTGCATAAATTTGGGGTTAAATAATAATTAAACCACTTTTCTGTTAAGACAAGTGATGGAGTTTGCATTTTGACGGTGCTATGCAGCAGGCCATTTTGGAGCACTGAGGTGAAGTCGCTCAGTCGTGTCTGACTCTTTGCGACCCCGTGGACTGTAACCTACTAGGCTTCTCTACTGGAACACACTGTAGAACATAACACATTTCTGTCTGAACAAAGGAAGAAACAAGGAAAGTAAACCTCAGGAAAACTTTCCTTCTTCTAGGACTTTGTCCCTTGGAGCCTTGGTTTGAAGATGCCTGAAGCCAAATTAAGCATAGAGAAGGGCTTGTTGTTTAGTCACTCAGTCCTATCCGACTCTTTTGCGACTCCATGGACTGTAGCCTGCCAGGCTCTTCTGTCCTTGGGATATTCCAGGCAAGAATACTGGAGCAGTTTGCCACTTCCTTCTCCAGGGGATCTTCCAGACCCAGGGATTGAATCCACGTCTCCTGCATTGGCAGGCAAGTTCTTTACCACTGAGCCACTAGGGAAGCCCCATAGGGAAGGGCAAACTTTAATAAATTTAATTTCATAAATATGAAGTGAAGTGAAGCGAAATTGCTCAGTTGTGTCTGACTCTTTGCGACCCCATGGACTGTAGCCTACCAGGCTCCTCCGTCCATGGGATCTTCCAGGCAAGAATACTGGAGTGGGTTGTCATTTCCTTCTCCAAGGAAACTTCCTGACTCAGGGATCGAACCTGTGTCTCCCGCATTGTAGGCAGACGCTTTACCGTCTGAGCCACAAGGGAAGCCCTGTTACATTTTATATATTTCATAATATATTTCATAAATATATTTGACCCTAATTCTATTGTCTAATCATTGTATATAACATTTAGCAACTTTCTTTATCAATGTACCTCCAGAGTCTTTAGCTAATCCTGTTCCACTGAGATTGTGGAAAATATAGTCATTCCTCAGTATCCACCAGGAACTGGATCCAAGACTACCCCCAAGGACACCAAAATCCAAGGACACTCAAGTCCTTTGTATAAAGTGGAATAGTATTTGCATTAAAATCCATGCACATCCTCCGGTATACTTCAGATCATCTCAAGATTACTTATAGTAGCTAATTCAACATAAATGCTGTGTAAATTTGCCAGCCTGCAGCAAATTCAAGTTTCGCTTTTTGGAACTTTCTGGATTTTTTTTTCTGAATATTTTGAACCCATAGTTGGTTGAATCCATGAATGCAGAGTCCGTGGACACAGAGGGAAGACTGTACTTCGTGACAACATTGATTACGATAAAACAGTATCAAGAGTACGGCTGAAAGGAGAGCTATAAGGAGAATTACCCAATAATCACCATTAAGTACCACAGAGTCCATGTCCACAGCCAGACCCTGCAGGCTCCCCACAGAGGTCCGGTTTATGATGCTTGTCTGGATGGAGTCCTTCAAGATGGCAGCCACACAGTCCTCACAGAAGATGTGGCCCTTGGCATGAGGCATGACAAATACAAGCCAGAAGTGGACAAGGAGGCCACCTTTGTTGTTACTGCTACAGTGAAAAGAGAAAGAAGTTCAGGGATATACCTCTTCGGAAGTAGACATTCACAAGGAACCAGTGACCCAACTGATAAATTCAAGGTGAAGCCAATGAGCACGTCCTTCAATAAACATAACTTCTTTAGGAAACCATTGACCACTTTTACGGGAACTTAGAAAGAAAAGCATCTTGATATGTGTATTCTTGCACTGGGTTCAAATCTAGAACCATTAGTATATTTTGCATCTCCATGGAGAATACCGGAGAAGGCAGTGGCACCCCACTCCAGTACTCCTGCCTGGAAAATCCCATGGAGGGAGAGCCTGGTGGGCTGCAGTCCACCGGGTTGTTAAGAGTCGGACATGACTGAGCGACTTCACTTTCACTTTTCACTTTCATGCATTGGAGAAGGAAATGGCAACCCACTCCAGTGTTCTTGTCTGGAGAATCCCAGGGATGGAGGAGCCTGGTGGGCTGCCGTCTATGCCGCACAGAGTCAGACACGACTGGAGCAACTGAGCAGCAGCAGCATGGAGAATACACTGTTTCTGTGGGTATCAATCAATGTTCACTGACCTTACAAACAACAGTTAGAATGCTTGATACCTCAGGATCTTTAGACACAGTGCTAAATCTGCTTTATCCCATTAATCCTGTGAGGAAGGTCCTATTACTCTCCCGACTTTACACATGAAGAAATGAGGGTCAACTCGAAATCATACGGCTGCTGAGTAACAAATCTAGAACTCAAGCCTAATTTTGTTTTCAGGTAGCTGCTCCTGCTTCAGTTTGCTCTTGGAGCAGAATCTCCTAAAGACATAAATATTGTCATGCTTTATGTAAAAAAAAAAAAAAAACATAAGATAGTGTTCTACCACACATATTTTGGGAAATGGGAAGTGAAGGAAAGGAAACAAACTGCTTTACTACAAGACTTTCTTAGTGCCTTTAATCTGCCAAAATGAATTGTGAATCTCTGCAGATATAGCGGAGGTGGGGGAAGGCAAGATACAGTACACAGCACACAAATTTTCCTAAAAATCATTTGACCATGGGATGCT
Source organism: Cephalophus harveyi (assembly GCA_006410635.1). Lineage (NCBI taxonomy): Eukaryota > Metazoa > Chordata > Mammalia > Artiodactyla > Bovidae > Cephalophus > Cephalophus harveyi. Next base: position 865 of record SJYT01040710.1, on the reverse strand, counting down.
TTTTTTCTCGGAAGATTTCTAGCAACTAGTTTTTTACTGAACATATTTTGAGATACATTGGTCAGTGTTTCATTTTTGCCTTCACCTAATAATGTGGACATGTTTACGGCCATTTTGCCTAGCAGCATTAGTACAGGGGTCCCCGCTAATTCCGGGTGTGTGTGTGTGTTCAGTCTCTCAGTTGTGTTTGACTCTTTGTGACTCCATGGCTTTAGCCCACCAGGCTCCTCTGTCTATGGGATTTTCCCAGCAAAAATACTGGAATGGCTTACCATTTCCTTCTTCAGGGGAGTTCCTGGTGAGTTTCAGTAAATGAAGAGAAAAACTCAGCATGACAAAGATCTGGGTCACAATTGTGCTAAAAGGGTATTAACCACAATTATCCCCAAGAAGTTACTTGCAAATGATGTTATTACAGCCCTTCCACACCATTGTGAGGAATTTACAGCCGTGAATGTAGAAGTCCCAAAGCAAGGGACTTTCCATACCTGACATCTGCAACTACAGACTGCTTGTAAAATTCGGAGAAGGCAGATGTTGTATAAACCAGGTTTATCTGCAAAAGAAGAACAAAGGTATCTGAAGTCTTTCAAACTTGGCTTCCATGCACAGTACCCAGCGTTCTATAGGTCCAAGCTTTGACAGTTAGCAAGGAGAAAAGCCAGGCTCAAACTAAAGGCTTCTAATGCCAAACTCAGGCATTATTCTTTGAATTAAAATAATTTATTACTTCCTGTATCAGAGTTCGGAGAAGGCAATGGCACCCCACTCCACTACTCTTGCCTGGAGAATCCCATGGATGGAGGAGCCTGGTAGGCTCAGTCCATGGGGTCGCTAAGAGTCGGACACGACTGAGCGACTTCAC
>SJYT01040709.1:55878-74397 GCA_006410635.1 Cephalophus harveyi | reverse complement strand
TCTATTGGAATGCAAAAGTAGAAGTCAAGTGATACCTGGAGTAACAGGCAAGTTTGGCCTTGGAGTACAAAATGAAGCAAGGCAAAGGCTAACAGAATTTTGTCAAGAGAACACAACGGTCATAGAAAATACCTTCTTCCAACAACACGAGAGACAACTCTATACATGGACATCACCAAATGGTCAATACTGAAATCTGATTATGCTCTTTGCAGCCGAAGATGGAGACACTCTATACAGTCAGCAAAAGCAAGACCTAGAGCTGGCTGACTCAGATCATGATCTCCACATTGCAAGATTCAGGCTTAAACTAAAGAAAGCAGGGAAAACCACTAGGCCAGTCAGATGTGACGTAAATCAAATCCCTTATGATTATACAATGAAGGTAAATAATAGATTCAAGGGATTAGATCTGGTAGGCAGAGTGCCTGAGTAACTATGGACAGAGGTTCATAAAATTGTACCGAATGCAGTGACCAAAACCATTAGAAAGAAAAAGAAATGTAAGAAGGTAAAGTGATTGTCTTAGGAGGCTTTACAAATAGCTGAGAAGAGAAGAGAAACAAAAATCAAGAGAGAAAGGGAAACATATACCTCACTGTATACAGAATTTTAGAGAATAGCAAGGAGAGATAAGAAGGTCTTCTTAAATGAACAATGCAAATAAATAGAGGAAGACAATAGAGTTGGAAAGACTATATATATCTCCAAGAAAATTGAAGACATCAAGGGACTATTTCATGCAAGGATGGNCAGGTGGCCAAAGTTTTGGAGTTTCAGCTTCAGCATCAGTCCTTCCAATCAATATTCAAGACTGATTTCCTTTAGGATGGACTGGTTGGATCTCCTTATAGTCCAAGAGACTTTCAAGAGTCTTCTCCAACACTACAGCTCAAAAGCATCAATTATTTGACACTCAGTTTTCTTTATAGTCCAACTTTCACATCCATACATGACTACTGGAAAAACCATAGCTTTGACTAGATGGACCTTTGTTGGTAAAGTAATGTCTCTGCTTTTTAATATGCTGTCTAGGTTGGTCATAGCTTTTCTTCCAAGGAGCAAGCAAGTTTTAATTTCATGGATGCAGTCACCATCTACAGTGATTTTGGAGCCCAAGAAAATAAAGTTTCTCACTGTTTCCATTGTTTCACCATCTACTTGCCATGAAGTGATGGGATTGAATGCCATGATCTTAGTTTTCTGAATGTCAAGTTTTAAGCGAGCTTTTTCACTCTCCTCTTTCATTTTCATCAAGAGGCTCTTTAGTTCTTCTTCACTTTCTGCCCTAAGGGTGGTGTCATCTGCATATCTGAGGTTATTGATTGCAGCTTGTGCTTCATCCAGCCTGGCATTTTGTATGGTATACTCTGTATATAAGTTAAATAAGTAGCATGACAATATACAACCTTAATGTACTCCTTTCCCAACTATGAACCAGTCCATTGTTCTATGTCTGGTTCTAACTGTTGCTTCTTGACCTGCATACAGATTTCTCAGGAGGCAGGTCAGGTGGTCTGGTATTCCCAGCTCTTTAAGACTTTTCCACAGTTTGCTCTGATCCACAGTGTCAAAGGCTTTGGCATAGTCAATAAAGCAGAAGTAGATGTTTTTCTGGAACTCTCTTGCTTTTTCAGTGATCCCATGGATGTTGCCCAATTTAATTTCTGGTTCCTCTGCCTTTTCTAAATCCAACTTGAACATCTGGAAGTTCTCGGTTCACGTACTGTTGAAACCTCACTTGGAGAGTTTTGAACATTACTTTGCTAGCATGTGAGATGAGTGCAATTGTGCAGTAGCTTGAATGTTCTTTGGCACTGGAGTGAAAACTGACCTTTTCCAGTCCTGCAGCCACTGCCGAGTTTTCCAAGCTTCCTTACAAAAGAATTGTTAAATGACTGTTGCTACCCTTAATGCAGAATACTGTGACACAACTTTTGCAGCTTTACATATTATTGTTTGATCTTACAGAGTGGGAGACAATTTTAGTTCTCTTTTGCACAAATACCCACCTCTCCCACACACTGTGGTCTCTTCCCTCCATCTCTTCTATACACATAGTTCTATTATAATTTAAAAATAATTTTTAAGTTTATCAAAAATTAAAAAATTATACTATTTTTAAAGGTTGCTTTCCACTTACAGCCATTGCAAAATATTGGCTAGACCCCTTATGTTGTGCAATGCATCCTTGAACCTATCTTAGACCCAATAGTTTGTACCTTCCACTCCCCCATCCTTATATTGCCTCTTTCTCCCACTGTTTTGTCCTCAGTACCTATGAGTCTGCTTTTTTTTTGTTATATTCACATTTGTTGTGTTTTTTAGATTCTCCATATGTGATGTCATATAGTATTTCTCTTGTTTTATTTCCCTTAGAGTAATGAACTGTAAGTCCATCCATGTGATGCTGCAAATGGCAAAATTTCATTCTTTTTATGGCTGAAATATTACAAATATACTTCATCTTCTTTACCCCTTCATGATGATGGTGTCTACTTAGGCTGCTTCCACATCTTGGCAATTGTGAATAATTCTGCTCTGAACATTGGGGTACATTTATTTTTTCAAATTAGTGTCTTTTTTCAGATATATACCCAGAACTGGAATTGCTGGATTATATGGTAGTTCTCTTATGTCAAGGAAGTGATGCTTTGTTCTCTTTCTCCAGTGAACCCCTGGACAAATAAATCATGCTTTGTCCATTTATCTGTTGCCATTGAGTTGTTTCCCCTTTGGGGCTATTGTGAGCAAGGCTGCTTGGTATATTTGAGTAAAGTCTTTGCAGAACTTATGCTGATAAAGTTCTGATATTCTCCTGATAAACACTTAAGTATGGAATTGCTGGGTCACAGGGTGTGTGCATGTATGGGCTCACACACTCAGTCATCTCTGACTTTTTGAGACCCCATGGACTGTAGCCTGTGAGTTTCCTCTGTTCATGGAGCTTTCCAGGCAAGAATACTGGAGCAGGTTGCCATTTCTTTCTCCAGAGGATCTTCCAGACTCAGGGAATTGAACCCCGGTCTCTTGCATCTCATGCTTTGACAGGTGGATTCTTTATCACTGTACCACCTGGGGTAAAAATAAAGTCCAATGCTGTAAAGAACAATAATGCATAGGAACCTGGAATGTTAGGTCCATGAATCAGGGTAAATTTGACATGGTCAAGCAGGAGATGGCAAGGTTGAACATCAAAGTCTTAGGAATCAGTGAGCTAAAATGGATGGGAATGGGTGAATTTAATTTGGATGACCATTATATCTACTACTGTGGGCAAGAATCTCTTAGAAGAAATGGAATAGCCTTCATAGTCACCAAAAGAGTCTGACAGGTAGTACTTGGTTGCAACTTCAAAAATGAAAGAAAATAGTTCTTTTCTAAGGCAAACGATTCTCATCACAGTAATCCAAGTCTATGTCCCAACTACTGATGCCAAAGAAACTGAACTTGACTGGTTCTATGAAGACCTATAAGACCTTCTATTGGAATGCAAAAGTAGAAGTCAAGTGATACCTGGAGTAACAGGCAAGTTTGGCCTTGGAGTACAAAATGAAGCAGGGCAAAGGCTAACAGAATTTTGTCAAGAGAACACAATGGTCATAGAAAATACCCTCTTTCAACAACACAAGAGACAACTCTATACATGGACATCGCCAAATGGTCAATACTGAAATCTGATTATGCTCTTTGCAGCCAAAGATGGAGACACTCTATACAGTCAGCAAAAGCAAGACCTAGAGCTGGCTGACTCAGATCATGATCTCCACATTGCAAGGTTCAGGCTTAAACTAAAGAAAGCAGAGAAAACCACTAGGCCAGTCAGATGTGACCTAAATCAAATCCCATATGATTATACAGTGAAGGTAAAGAATAGATTCAAGGGATTAGATCTGGTAGGCAGAGTGCCTGAGTAATTATGGACAGAGGTTCATAAAATTGTACAGAATGCAGTGAGCAAAACCATCACAAAGAAAAAGAAATGTAAGAAGGAAAAGTGATTGTCTTAAGAGGCTTTACAAATAGCTGAGAAGAGAAGAGAAACAAAAATCAAGAGAGAAAGGGAAACATATCCCTTACTGTATACAGAATTTTAGAGAATAGCAAGGACAGATAAGAAGGTCTTCTTAAATGAACAATGCAAAGAAATAGAANATTGTCTTAAGAGGCTTTACAAATAGCTGAGAAGAGAAGAGAAACAAAAATCAAGAGAGAAAGGGAAACATATCCCTTACTGTATACAGAATTTTAGAGAATAGCAAGGACAGATAAGAAGGTCTTCTTAAATGAACAATGCAAAGAAATAGAAGAAGACAATAGAGTTGGAAAGACTATATATATCTCCAAGAAAATTGAAGACATCAAGGGACTATTTCATGCAAGGATGGGCACATAAAGGACAGAAATGGTAAGGATCTTACAGAAACAGAAGAGAGTAAGAAGAGATGGTAAGAATACATAGAAGGGTTATACAAAAAAGGTCTTAATGACCTCAGTAACCACGATGGTGTGGTCATGCACCTAGGGCCAGAGATCCTGGAGCGTGAAGTCAAGTGGGCTTTAGGAACCATTACTACGAAATAAGCTAGTGGAGGTGATGGAATTTAAGTTGAGCTATTTCAAATCCTAAAAGATGATGGTGTTAAAGTGCTGCACTTGATATATCAGCAAATTTGGAAAATTTAGCAGTGGCCACACAACTGTAAAGATCAGTTTTAATTCCAATCCCAAAGAGGGACAGTGCCAAGGAATGTTCAAATTACTGTGCACTTTTGCTCATTTCATATGCTAGCAAGGTTATGCTCAAATTCCTTCAAGCTAGGCTTCAGCAGTACATGAACTAAGAACTTTCAGAGGTATAAACTGGGTATAGAAATGACAGAGGAACCAGAGATCAAATTGCCAACATTCACTGGATCTTGAAGAAAGCAAGGGAATTCCGTAAAAATATCCACTTCTGCTTCACTGACTATGCTAAAACCTTTGACTGTGTGGATTACAACAAAATTCTTAAAGACATAATAGTACTAGACAAGCTTATCTGTCTCCTGAGAAACCTGTATGTGAGTCAAGAAGCAACAATTAGAACCAGATTACTGACTGCTTCAAAATTAGGAAAGGAGCGCATTGTTGTATATTGTCACCCTGCTTATTTAACTTATATGCACAGTACATCATGGGAAATGCCAGGCTGGATGAAGCACAAGCTGGAATCAAGATTTCCAGGAGAAATATCAACAGCTTCAGATATGCAGATGATATCACCCTAATAGCAGAAAGCAAAGGGCCTCTTGATGAAGGTGAAAGAAGAGAGTGAAAAAGCTGTTTTGAAACTCAACATTAAAAAAACTAAGATCATGGCATTTGGTCTCATTACTTCATGGCAAATAAAAAGGGGAAAAGTGGAAGCAGTGACAGATTTTCTTTTCTTGGGCTCCAAAATCACTGTAGACAGTGATTGTAGCCATGAAATTAAAAGACACTTGCTACTTGGAAGGAAAGCTATGACTAACTTAGATAACATATTAAAAATCAGAGACAGCACTTTGCCAACGAAGGTCTGAATAGTCAAAGCTATGCTTTTTCTGGTAGTTATGCATGGGTGTGAGAGCTGAAACATAAAGAAAGCTGAGTGCCAAAAAACTGATGCTTTAGAATTATGGTGCTAGAGGACTCTTGAGAGTCTCTGAGACAGCAAGGAGTTCAAACCAATCAATCCTAAAGGAAATCAGTTCTGAATATTCATTGTCAGGATTGGTGCTAAAGCTGAAGCGCCAATACTTTTGTCACCGGATGCAAAGAGCTGACTCATTGGAAAAGACCCTGATGCTGGCAAAGACTGAAGAAAAAAAGGAGAAGGGGATAGCAGAGGATGAGATGGTTAGATAGCATCTCTGATTCAATGGACATGAGTTTGAACAGACTCCAGGAGACAGATGAGGACAGAGGAGACTGGCATGATGCAGTCCATGGGGCTGCAAAGAGTTGGACAGGATTTAGCGAATGGACAATGGTCGTTCTATTTTTAGCTTCATGAGACACCACCATGCCATTTTCCACAGTGGCTACACCAATTTACCTTCCCAGCAACAGTGTACAACAGTTCCTTTTTATCCAGATCCTCGACAACATTTGTTATTTGTGTTCTTGGATGATGGCCATTCTCACAGGTGTGAGGTGATATCTCATTGTGCTTTTGATTTGCATTTCCCTGATGATTAGCAATGTGGAGCATCTTTTCATGTGCCTGCTGGCCATCTGCATTCTCTCTTTGTAAAAATGCCTATTCAGTTCTGTGCATTTTTTAATTGGGTTTATATATATTTTTTTGATGTTGAGTTGCATCCACTGTTTATATATGTTGATATTAATCTGTTATCAGTCACATAATTTACAAATATCTTCTCCCATTCAGCAGATTGTCTTTGTGTTTTGTCTTTGGTTTCCTTTGCTATTTAAAGCTTTTAAATTTAATTAGGCTCTATTTTAATTTTTGCCTTTATTTCCTCTATCATAATTGGATAGGATCAATGCTTATTATGAGTCTGAGATTCTGAGAATCAGATTTGAGCATACAGTGATCAATGATTACATTTCTTCCTGCACAACTTTCTGTTCCTTTGTGGAGTTAATAAATCATTTTGTTTATTTGGATAGTTTTATGGTCAGGTGTGTGCTTATAACTATAATTGATATTCTCTCAATCACATCTTTGTGAAGCTTCTTCTACCAAAACCTGTGATCTCTTTGTGCTGTATGACTTGCAGGCTTGGTATTTTGCCTTACCGTAATTTGAGATCTAAGAAATTAATTCCTGGATTCAGGATCCTATGTCTTTTTCTTTATTGACTTTCTTTCTCACTTTGATGAAGTCCACTGTTGGTTAGCTTCTGGATAAGTGGTCAGTGGGAAATAACATTTTTGAGACCTTATTCTCCTTTCACTTTATTTGATAATTTGTCTGCAAATAGAATTCTACATGAAAAATACTTTTCCTTCAAAATTTTACCAACATTGAAAATTTGTTATCCAGTCTTCAGATGCAGAGCACACCATCCTTATGATAGAAAGCCAAGAGGGACTAAAGAGCCTCTTGATGAGCTTTAAAGAAGAGAGTGAGAAAGCTGGCTTAAAACTCAACATTCAAAAAACTAAGATCAAGGCATCCAGTCAAATCACTTCATGGCATATAGATGGGGAAACAATGGCAATAGTGAACGACTTTATTTCCTTGGGCTCCAAAATCACTGTGGATGGTGACTGCAGCCATGAAATTAAAAGACACTTGCTCCTTGGAAGAAAAGCTATGACAAACCTAGTCAGTGTATTAAAAAGCAGAAACACATTTCTTTGCCAACAAAGGTCCATCTAGTCAATCTTACTAAAGAAAGCTGAGTGCCGAAGGATTGATGCTTTTGAACTGTGATGTTGGAGAAGACTCTTGAGAGTCTCTTGGACTGCAAGGAGATCTAACCAATCCATCCCAAAGGAAATCAGTCCTGAACATTCATTGGAAGGACTGATGCTGAAGCTGAAACTCCGATACTTTGCCCACCTGATACGAAGAGCTGATTCATTGGAAAAGACTCTGAGGCTGAGAAAGATTGAAAGCAGGAGGAGAAGGGGATGACAGAGGATGAGATGGCTGAACGGCATCACCAACTCAATGGACATGAGTTTGAGTAAGTTCCAGGAGATGGTGAAGGTCAGGGAAGCCTAGTGTGCTGCAGTCCATGGGATCGCAAAGAGTCAGACATAGCTAAGTGAATGAACAAAGTCTTTCATCTATTGATTGCAAAGTCTGATGCCATTTTGTTTTTTGATTCATTATTGATTCCTTTTTTTTTTTTTGGCTGCATTCAGGATCCTGCTTCCGTGACCAGGGATAGAACCAGTGCCTCTTGAAATAGAAACATGGATTTTTAATTGCTGGGCCCCCAGGAATGTCCCCATACTGCTTGTTTTTTAATCGTTCTATTGGAACACAGCCAAGCATATTTATTTGCATATTGTCTATATCTGCTGTTACTCTGTAGCTGCAAAGTTGCTTAGTTTTGACAGAGATTGTATGGCCTGCAGTGTCTTAAAACATTTTTTTACTTGACTCTTTAAAGAAGAAGCTTACCAATCCAAGTCCTGTGTTGATTTCCTCTTTAAAGATTTGAAAAATTTTGTCCCCAGTGTTCTGATGTATCCCAGCCCATATTCATTCATTGTGTTAAGTACAGTGTCTTTCATTTCTGGTACATTATCTTGAACTATCCCCACTCTAATTTCTTCTCTCTCTTTTTAAAAAATTTCTTCAGTTCTCTTTTATGTGAATCATCCTCTATATTTTCTCTCCTTTTAGTTTTTAAACCTCTTTGCCTTTTTACTGTAACTTCTGAGATATTTCTTTAACTGTTTTCTAAAGTTTCTACCAAGAAACTTCTAAAAGCAGAACTTTTTTGGATCTACTAACATATTTTCAGTAAAAAACTATATCCTCTTTACTCTCTGAGGCTAATTGATGCTACCTTTTGTCTTTGACACTTTTCTCTTCCCTTTGTAACTTCTGTCTTACATGGGTTTGTTTGCTTATGTGGGGCACTTTTTCTGGAGAAATTCTTAATATAAGCTTTCTGTGGCCTTATCTTTTGGGCTTGTCAGGTTTTCTAGGGAAGGCTTTTACAAAATCCGGCCTGGGGGCTTAAATGTGGGGTTAAATGGGAGAAAAGTTCTGGCGATTGGGTCTCAACATTTAATATGTTCAGTTTTTCTAACCCTCCAGGCTTAAGAATGATCTCCCAGCCATCAGCTGAGTCTAGTGCTCCAGTCAAGAGACCATCAGGCTTCCCTGGTGCACAGCAGTAATGGATACCCTGCAATGTAAGAGATGTGGGTTCAATTCCTGGGTCAGGAATATCCTCTGGTGGAGGAAATGGCAACCCACTTCAGTATTCTTGACTGGGAGATCCCATGGTCAGAGGAGCCTGGTGGGCTACAGTCTGTGGGGTTGCAAAGAGTTGGATGTGACTGAGCAGCAGCTGCAAAAGACCATTTGTCCTAGCCCTTATCTTCTGCCTACAGGAGAGAAGTGTGGTTGCTCAGTTGCACACATTGGGAATGGGGTCTGGGAGGGGCTCCATGTTGAAGAGATGGAGCAACTCAGCTTTGGTACTCTTTCCTTCCCCCTGCCATCATGACCTTTTTGAAATCTTGCTTGTATTGCCGGAGCTAGAAGCCCAGGAACTACATTCTTAGAATTATTTGCTGGCCAACTTCTGGATTCAAGTCTTCCAATGAGAGACATGCCTGCAAGACTGGGAGGTATAAGAAAGGTAGAAACCACATCATTGACCTCTAGCAGTTGTAGGCAGTTTTGTGGCCTTCAGCAAACATGAGATTTTACAGTTGCCTCTGAGTATTTTCTTGAAAACCACCTGCTTTGGTGATTCAGACAGCTGTGATCATCCTTGGCAGTTTTCTGAAGTTTCTGCAGCTTCTTGGTTTTCTAAAGGACTGACTGCAAGTCTGAAAAGTAGCCGTGGCTTTCTCTGAAATGCGCTGTTCTAATTTTCTCAACAGTTTTGAGGCCTCTAATTCTCTGTATTGAAACACTTCCTGACTGGTACAGAATCTCAGTGATTCTAGATGGACTTTCAACCAATCCTTCTGTTTTTAGCCTCACCTTTACTCCATGCCTAGAGGTAACTTGGTAAATTGGGTAACTTCTCAGCTTCCCCTACTGCAGACTTTCTCAGAGTTGATAAATCAAATACAACTTGCTCACATGCTTTCAGACTTTAAAATTTTTGCATCTTTCTTTGTTCTTGGGGGTTTATGCCTTTGATAAAAGAGTCATTCTCTGTTTGTCATTTTACAGTGGATTTCAGGAGGAAGTGGAGAAATTCAATCCTATGTTCAATTCACTATCTCAGCTTCTCTACCTGAGCCTACCGCAGCTTCTCTTTTGATTCTTCAATCATTCCAATCTGGGCACCGGCCTTCTCTCCAGCCTCATCTTGTACCATTTCGCATTTACTCCATTTACACTGACCTTCGTGATATTCCTTGAACCCACCAAGGTTTCTCTTGCTTCAGGATCTTTTACATACTTTATTACTTTGTCTGGTATCTTTTCCCCTCCTTGATGAGTCTAACCTTGCACTTGTTTTTTACATCTCTCAGAGAGGCCATCCTTGACACACTCACATATAAATAAGGTTATCCCCTTTTTCTCTCATGGAACACAATTCTTTTCCTTTATTGTATTTATATTTCACAGTCATATTTATTTGCTTATTTTTAATGTCTATCTCCCTCACAAGAATATAAACTTTATACCTAGTATACATAATAGGACTTGTATCAATAACTCAATGAAGTGAAATGAAAATTGCTCAGTTGTGTTTGACCCTTTGTGACTCCCATGGACTATAGCACACCAGGCTCCTCTGTTCTTGGGGATTCTCCAGCCAAGAATACTGGAGTGGGTAGCTTTTCCCTTCTTCAGGGGATCTTCCCAACCCAGGGATCAAACCCAGGTCTCCGGCATTGCAGGCAGATTCTTTACCATCTGAGCCACCAGGTAAATCCAATAATTTGAGTAAAGAAAAATTATTTTTAAGAAGAATTACAGAAAAGGAACATTATATATTACTTGGCCTGATGGCAAAAATGTCATTCAAATAAAAAGAACATTCAGTTCAGTCACTCAGTCGTGTTCGACTCCGTGGGACTCCATGGACTGCTGCACGCCAGGCTTCCCTGTCCATCAACAACTCCCGGAGCTTGCTCAAACTTATGTGCATTGAGTTGGTGATGCCATCCAACCATCTGATCCTCTGTCTTCCCCTTCTCCTCCTGCTTTCAATCTTTCCCAGCATCAGGGTCTTTTCAAATGAGTCAGTTCTTCATATCAGGTGGCCAAAGTATTGGAGCTTTTAAAAATATTGGAGTATTTCAGCTTCAGCATCAGTCCTCCCAATGAATATTCAAGACTGATTTCCTTTAGGATGGACTGATTGGGCCTCCTTGCAGTCCAAGGGACTCTCAAGAGTCTTCTCCAACACCACAGTTCTAAAGCATCAATTCTTTGGTGTTCATCTTTCTTCGTAGTCCAACTCTCACATCCGTACATACTAGAAAAACCATAGCTTTGACTAGACAGATCTTTGTTGGTGGGGTAATATCTCTGCTTTTTTAATATGCTGTCTAGATTGGTCATAACTTTCCAAGGAGCAAGTGTCCTTTAATTTCATGGCTGCAGTCACCATCTGCAGTGATTTTGGAGTCCAAGAAAATAAAGTTTCTCACTGTTTCCATTGCTTCCCCATCTATTTGCCATGAAGTGATGGGACCAGATGCCATGATCTTAGTTTTCTGAATGTTGAGTTTTAAGCAAGTTTTTTAGTTCTTCTTTGATTTCTGCCATAAGGGTGGTGCCATCTGCATATCTCAGGTGATTGATATTTCTCCCAGCAGTTTTGATTCCAGCTTGTGCTTCATCCAGCCCAGCATTTCTCATGATGTGCTCTGCATATAACTTAAATAAGCATGGTGACAATATACAGCCTTGCCGTACTCCTTTCCCAATTTAGAACTAGTCTATTGCTCCATGTCCAGTTCTAACTGTTGCTTCCTGACCTACGTACAGATTTATCAAGAGGTAGGTCAGGTGGTCTGGTATTCCCACCTCTTGAAGAATTTTCCACAGTTCATTGTGATCCATGCTGTCAAAGGCTTTGGCATAGTCAATAAAGCAGAAGTATATGTTTTGCTGGAACTCTCTTGTTTTTTTGATGATCCAATGGATATTGGCAATTTGATCTCTGGGTCCTCTGCCTTTCTGAATCCAGCTTGAACATCTGGAAGTTCATGGTTCATGTACTATTGAAGCCTGGCTTGGAGAATTTTGAGCATTACTTTGCTAGTGTGTGAGATGAGTGCAATTGTAATGAAAGGACATTATAGAAGATTAATTTCTTAAAAGATTCATCCTCAAAGTTTAAATTTCCCCATTCTGTTTTAATTCTACAAACTATTATCAAGGAAAAAAGGTAGCAGGACCAGTTTACAGGCTATATGGCTCAATATCCCTATAAAGCCTTTCTTTCTGCTTTTCCTCTTCTTTTTTTTTTTTTTTAACTGAAGAAATCCCTTCATTTTCTTTTTTCATCCCCTTAGGCTTGAGCCTCTTGGGGAAAAAAAAGAAACTTACTTAATAGTGTTCAAATGAAAACAAAAAATGAAAAGTGATGAGAAAATTAATATAATGAAATAATCAGTGCAAATGACATTCCATTGTCCAGAAAAACACCCTCAATCAACTCTCTTAGAATTACTGAATCTGATGAGTAATTGTGGCTTAATCTCTAATTGTAATATCAAGGCACATTGTCAGGAGTACTGCCAACATTAAATAGACATTTTTCAGTCCTCATTTTAAGGTGGAACTTTAAAGAAATTGAAAACCATTACTCAAAAGCATAAATCGCCTACACCAGGTATTAACTGAAAATCCCTAAATCTTGTAAAACTAAAATTTACATTCATCATCAAATAACATTCATCAGTGCTCTTCAAGAATAGGAAAAGTTTGGAGAAAATTTTTTATAATAATTTCAAACTATATCCTTATCAGATGACTGAGTCTGAAGTGTGTCCACACAGCTAAAGAAACAAGTTTTTAGAGGTTGGGGATGTAAAGGGAAGACATTTATTTACAGTATTTCTTTAATGAAAATATGTAACAATGTAACCATTGTTTAAGTTCTTCTTTAATGTTTGGGAAAACAATTCAATGATATTTTGTATAAGCATACACATAGCAGTTTACAGTTTTGAAAATGCTTTCCGATGTATTACTCATTTTGTAATAAGTTGATTTCTTAACCTCATTAAAATTAAATTGACATGACTGGGCTAAGCAATCATTATGACTTTTTCCAGCTTTGATTCTATTATATTTTTAAACTAAGGCTTTGCCTAATCACAAGCACAGTTCAGTAAATCCCTCTCCTTTCTGTGTTTGTCTCTATCACTTTGGTGTTCTCCCAGTAGACACATCGAAGGGCATGCTGATTAAATTAGTCAAATTAACTCTTTGCCTGACTCCATCCTCATTAGGCTAATGAGCAGACTCAGGAGTATGTCTGTGTGTCTCAGTTGTCTTAGGTCAGGGGTGCCATCACTAGGAGCACCAATGAAAAGTTGTAATCATGACACTCTTTAGGAGTTTTTAGCTGGTAGCTCATTTTCCATCGTTTCTCAAGAGAGAGCATGTGGCTTCGCTGAATAGAAGCTGCAATGTGTTAGGTGATCTCATTTTCTCTGCTGACACATTGTAAAAGAAGGTATAATTTTGTCTCCTCTCTCAGGAAAGAATTTCTTGGGTTGGCAAGTGTGAGAGATGTTGAACAAGTATTCATCAAAGGGAGGGGGAATCCTATTACAACCATAAGGTGCTGGAAAGTGATAGATCTTAATGATGGAGTAGCCGTGCAAATAGCTGCTCCACAGGTTTGTTTTGATGAAGTGTGTGCTCGTATGTAGAGGATGAGAGGAGGTGACTTGGAGATGGATGTGGATGTTGGGGAAAGATGAATGAGGGAGGGAGTTGTAACAACCACTTTAGAGGGTTGAGTGCCCTCTGACTCTAAAAGGCATGGTTCCTGGTCCAAATGACACAATGGGGCAATTTATTTGACTAAGTGACATTTCATATACATATGAAGCATGGATCTAACATTTTCAGACTGGCTAAATGATTTTCAGCATTTGGGTACTTTTATAAAACTTAAAACACTGAAGGCTGATAGCAAAGTGGTATGCACATGGTGGGTGCCAAATTCATGGGTTTGAGTGGTCAGAAGGCCTCGGTGAGTTGTGCTTGGATATCACCGCTGGCCGAGTCCCCCCAGGGGCTGGCATTGGCCTGGACAATGTCTTCCTCTGGATGAGCAAATAGTGTGACTGAAGATGAAGCAGTACACCCAGGGATTGTGGGCCCTTTATGATGGAAGTCCTTACTAGTTTTCTAGGAGGGAAATACATTGCTACCTCTAACCCTATGAGTGAACCGTGAACTTCCATGTGTTCAAGCTGGACTTAGAAAAGGCAGAGGAACCAGAGATCAAATTGCCAATATCCATTGGATCATTGAAAAAGCAAGAAAATACCAGAAAAACATCTACTTCTGCTTTATTGACTATGCCAAAACCTTAGACTGTGTGGATCACAATAAACTGTGGAAACTTCTTCAAGAGGTGGGAATATTGGACCACCTGACCTGTCTCTTGAGAAATCTGTAGGCAGGTCAAGAAGCAACAGTTAGAACTGGACATGGAACAACAGACTAGTTCCAAATAGGGAAAGGAGTATCTCAAGGCTGTATATTGTCACCCTGCTTATTTAACTTACATGCAGAGCACATCATGAGAAATGCTGGGCTGGATGAAGCACAAGCTGGAATCAAAACTGCTGGGAGAAATATCAATAACCTCAGATATGCAGATGAGATCACCCTTATGGCAGAAAGTGAAGAAGAACTAAAGAGCCTCTTGATGAAAGTGAAAGAAGAAAGTGAAAAAGTTGGCTTAAAATTCAACATTCAGAAAACTAAGATCATGGCATCTGGTCCCATCACTTCATGGCAAATAGATGGGGAAGCAATGGAAACAGTGAGAAACTTTATTTTTGGGGGCTCCAAAATCACTGCAGATGGTGACTGCAGCCATGAAATTAAAGGATGCTTACTCCTTGGAAGAAAAGTTATGACCAACTTAGACAGTATATTAAAAAGAAGAGACATTACTTTGCCAACAAAGGTCCATCTAGTCAAAGCTATGTTTTTTCCAGTAGTCATATATAGATGTGAGTTGGACTATAAAGAAAACTGAGCACCAAAGAATTAATGCTTTTGAACTGTGGTGTTGGAGAGGACTCTTGAGAGTCCCTTGGACTGCAAGGAGATCCAACCATCCATCCTAAAGGAGATCAGTCCTGAATATTCATTGGAAGGACTGATGCTGAAGCTGAAACTCCAATACTTTGGCCACGTGATGCAAAGAACTGACTCATTTGAAAAGACCCTGATGCTGGGANTGGTGTTGGAGAGGACTCTTGAGAGTCCCTTGGACTGCAAGGAGATCCAACCATCCATCCTAAAGGAGATCAGTCCTGAATATTCATTGGAAGGACTGATGCTGAAGCTGAAACTCCAATACTTTGGCCACGTGATGCAAAGAACTGACTCATTTGAAAAGACCCTGATGCTGGGAGAGATTGAACGCTAGAGGAAAAGGGGACGTAAGAGGATGAGACGATTGGATGGCATCACTGACTTGATGGACATGAGTTTGAGTAAACTCTAGGAGTTGGTGATGGACAGGGAAGCCTGGCATGCTGCAGTCCATGGGGTCGCAAAGAGTCAGACACGACTGAGCAAATGAACTGAACTGAACCCTATGAGTATTGGGTGAGGCATAAGTTTCTCTCCACGGGGCTCTCAGGAGAAAACTGTGTCCCCAAGTAACGTAGGTCTGGAAGTAGAAAATGTGCATATACACAACCAGCAAATATCTAATGTTCTGGAAAGTATGTGAAAATTATGAGCCTTCAAAAACGCTGGACAATTTTTTTGAGTTATGGTTTTGTAGTGCACAGACCCCCTTTTTTGGTTCAAGTCTTTTGCCTGTGTGGGGGGCATTTTAAAAGTAATTTTATTTGTTACAATACTGTGTCTGTTTTATGTTTTGATTTTTTGGCTACCAGGCATGTGGAATCTTAGTTCCCTGACCAAGGATCAAACCAGCACCCCCATGCTTTGGAAGGCGAAGTCTCAACCACTGGACCATTAGGGAAGCCTCTCAGTTCAAATCTTAATTCAGTACTTCTCAGTTGTATGACATTCTCCTGAACAGCTCAGAATACTGATTGGTAGATCCCAGATCTACGTTTATGGCTCTGTGGCAGCTGAGAAATTTGTCTGCTGGGAACCATCGCTGATCCAAGCAGGGCCTGACACAACTCCTGTAACAACAAAACCCAAGTTTCTACACTTCTTCACTGTTCATTCACCCAGCTCTTGCCAAGATGGTTAGCACTTGCAAATATCTAGATCTATCTTTGCCATAGGGATCAGGCATAACTCAGGACAAGTACCGTGGGAAAAACAAAGGCTTTTGGAAATGAACACTCTTGTCACCACACCGCTTCCGATTTCATCAGCAGGTTTATGTCCTGGCTTCACCTTCTACCATCTGTCTGTTTTTACTCTCCGTTTCACCATCCATAAAATGCAATAATTTAACTACCTATGGGCTTCCCAGGTGGCACTAGTTGTAAAGAATCCACCTGCCAACACAGAAGATGTGGGTTTGATCCCTGGGTCAGGAAGATCAGGAGGAGGGCATGGTAAACCATTGCAGTATTCTTGCCTGGTGAATTCCATGGACAGACAAGTCTGGTGGGCTACAGTCCACAGGGTAGCAAAGAGTCGGACAGGACTGAATCGACTTAATATGCAAACACACAACTGTTTATATCATAAGGTCATTGTAAGAACTGAATGAAGTAATCCACGGAAAATGCTTTAATACTCAGCCTAGCACAGAGTAAGTACTCAAGAAATATTAGCTGCAATTACACATGTAGTCCATTGAATCTAGGGGGCTGGAGTAGTTGCTTGTTTTTTTCTAAATTTAAGTATAGTTGGTTTTCACCATGTTGTGGTATTTTAAGGTATACAACAAAGTGATTCAGTTATAGAGTAGTTGCTTAAATCTTAAATATGATAGTGATTATAGTGATTAGGGACACAATATTTTTCTTTGATAACTTTAAAATCTTGCTAGTCAAGAGGAAGGCTTACAGCTACTAGGAGCACATGAAATAGAACGATTCCTTAAAGACTGATTTCAACACTGTCACTCTTGCAAAATGAGGATAATGCACTTTCTCTATTTTTGTCCATTGGAGGGAAGGGCTATGCAAGCAAAATGACTTAAGCCCTACAGTCTAACAGAGTTGGGTGATGTAGCTCTCTTAGAGAATACTAGCCTACCCAGTTGGCACAAAAGAATGGACTTGTGAAGTGGTACTGAAATTTCAGAGGATATAGTGAATATTCCGTATCAAAGTGAGCTCAAAGATCCAGAGCAAGGTTGGAGAAATGTGAGAAGTTACCTGGAGTGCTTACCTGTGGCCACAGTGAGGCACGGCCCAGGAACCTGGAAAGATCACCTTCCAAGTATTTCTATGAAACAAACACTTAATATATTAGAGAAAAGATATATGATTACCTCACATAGGTGGAATGCATTCTAGGGTAAAATGGAAGAGAAAGTACTCATATGGCAAAGGGGAAAAAAATAAATGTCTTGATCTGAAAGCTTAAGTCAACAAAAATGTCAATAATAGGGTAGTCAAAGAGGGCAAAACGTACTATCCATCTCCAGTCCTGTCCAGAAGACTGGTGTCCTGAACCATGAGCCCAAGGCCCTGGCCTGTGCATGCAGGCACCTCATAGCAGATATTCAGGTTAGGCACAAACTTTTGATTTCATGCCCATCACAGACAATCTTCTGGTGAGCATCACCCTGCCTAGATTTACCCATGGAGAGAGACAGTTTTGCTGTAAGTGAATAGATTGGATTCTTAATGTCACACTCAGGAGTTGTGTTGGTTTGAGTATGCCCCTGAGACCAGTTACTCAGGAACATACTGAATTTCCAACCTGCATCCATGATCCAGACCCTTGGTGACTGTACTAAGGCTCTCCCACTCTGTGCAAACCTGTCGGAGGCTAGCTGGCTTTTCCCAGAAAGTATTGCTCTATCTTTTTCAAACTACTGTATGCATTTGACATAACTATAGGGGAAGTCAAGGCCTTTGTCAATGCAGTTAATACTGTCATCACCACCACAGAAATACTTGAGAAAGGGATTTAAAACTTGTCTATGAATTTGAACTTCTTTTTAAAGTCTTCCAAGTACTAAAAAATGAGTCTCTACAATAGGACTTTTAGACTTACAGCAAAATAAAACAAGAGTAACAGACAAGTCCCCTTTGCAAAATTCATCTCATCTACTATTTTTAAGTAAGAATATGTTAATAGACAAAGTTTAAGAGACAATATCCAGTTGTGGATGTGACTGGTGATAGAAGCAAGATCCGATGCTGTAAACAGCAATATTGCATAGGAACCTGGAATGTCAGGTCCATGAATCAAGGCAAAATGGAAGTGGTCAAACAAGAGATGGCTAAGGTGAATGTCGATATTCTAGGAAGCAGCGAACTAAAATGGACTGGAATGGGTGAATTTAACTCAGATGACCATTATATCTACTACTGCGGGCAGGAATCCCTCAGAAGAAATGGAGTAGCCATCATGGTCAACAAAAGAGTCCGAAATGCAGTACTTGGATGCAATCTCAAAAATGACAGAATGATCTCTGTTCGTCTCCAAGGAAAACCATTCAATATCACAGTTATCCAAGTCTATGCCCCAACCAGTAATGCTGAAGAAGCTGAAGT
>SJYT01040709.1:34642-50592 GCA_006410635.1 Cephalophus harveyi | reverse complement strand
AAGAGTTGACTCATTGGAAAAGACTCTGATGCTGGGAGGGATTGGAGGTAGGAGGAGAAGGGGATGACCGAGGATGAGATGGCTGGGTGGCATCATGGACTTGATGGACGTGAGTCTGAGTGAACTCCGGGAGTTGGTGATGGACAGGGAGACCTGGCGTGCTGCGATTCATGGGGTCGCAAAGAGTCAGACATGACTGAGTGACTGAACTGAACTGAACTGGACCTTCACAATGATACATTGGTCACTATTAACTACTACTGCCTTTTCACAGGTGTGTGTATCCACACATATATGTTTTTGCAGAAAAGAATATTTTGTATATACTATTGGAAGAATTCTGAATAAAAGTGGCTATAACTTTGATTTTTCAGATAGAATGCAAGGAAATATATTTTTAGTTTTGGCCTATTGTCAGCATAATTTGAGGCCTAGAAAATTATAAGCCTTTCATTAATAAACCGGAGAAGGCAAAGGCAATCCACTCCAGTACTCTTGCCTGGAAAATCCCATGGATAGAAGATCCTGGTGGGCTGCAGTCCACGGGGTCACTGAGAGTCAGACACAACTCAGCGACTTCACTTTCATTTTTCACTATCATGCACTGGAGAAGGAAATGGCAACCCACTCCAGTGTTCTTGCCTGGAGAATCCCAGGGACGGGGGAGCCTGGTGGGCTGCTGTCTATGGGGTCGCACAGAGTCAGACACAAATGAAGTGACTTAGCAGCAGCAGCAGCATTAAGAAACTTATTGGAAGAGAAATTCCTTTCTGAATATTTAGTAGGTTGAAGATTCCTGGACAATGAAAGAGTCTTACATACTTTTTTTTTTTGCCACAACATCTAGTAAGAGTTCTGTAATTTGTAATCTTCTTGCTTCAAAACACTACTGAAGGTAGATTACCACTGAAAACACATAGAGAGTAGAATTGGTAAAGATAAAGGGAAAGAATTAAAATGTGATAAGCAGGAAGAGAATTATACTCCAAGCCTGGGCTAACATTGAATTCTGCAAATGGCAATGGCAACCCACTCCAGTGCTCTTGCCTGGAAAATCCCATGGACGGAGGAGCCTGGTAGGCTGCAGTCCATGGGGTCTCTAAGAGTCGGACACGACTGAGCGACTTCACTTTCACTTTTCATTTTCATGCATTGGAGAGGAAATGGCAACCCACTCCAGTGTTCTTGCCTGGAGAATCCCGGGGAGTGGGGAGCCTGGTGGGCTGCCATCTATGGGGTCGCACAGAGTCGGACACGACTGAAGCGACTTAGCAGCAGCAGCTCTAAGCTTCTTGAGACAAGAAATAAAACATGATGGATAAATATTTTTCATTATTGAATGCAAGAAAGTAAATCATTTTGACAAGAGCAACAAGCTTTTATTGGTTAAAAAATAGCCTGAAATAGATTCATCATATGGATCTGTAGAGGGAGACTACTGAGCTGCATGAAGTCTATCTTAAAGAGAATTTTTTAAAAGCAGAAATGTTCTTGGTATGATTATTTCTCATACAGATAATGAACAAAAATAAATCTGCTTGGCTACTATTAAAATGTAGCTCAGCAGTCACCTTGGACAAAAACGTTGCATGGAAAGATTCTCATATCCTCAAAATTAAATGGCTGCTTGGAGCTACATAAACAAAGAAAAGTTGGAAAGCGTTCAGCATCATAACAGCAGCAACAAAAATATGCTCAGGAAAAAGCTGCACTAAACAAAAGCCTCACCTCGGCAAGCAGCTGAGCGAAGTTGCTCAGACAGGGCAGAACCCTTCCTGAGAAACCCCTGCTTCCTGGCTGGGAAGGCCCACCCCCAATCCTAAGCGTTTCCGGTCGTTTTGTGAAAGAATTCTGCCCAGGGTGACATTTGTTAGCTTCCACATACATTCCTGACTGCACCCTGATCCAGACACCAAGTGGAGGCCCTCTTCCTTCCGTGCCTCCTGCATACAACCCCCCCTGCTAAACGCCTCCCCTCCACGGCCATCTCCTCCGCCATACTGGTCAAACCGAACTACTGGCAGGTCTGTGGTGCCAACGAGCATGTGCAGAAAGTGCATGTGCAGAACGCGCGTGCGCAGTCATCTCCATCGTGTCCCATTCTTGGTGACCCTACGGACACTAGCCAGCCAGGCTCCTGTCCATGGAATGTTCCACTGGAGTGGGTGACCGTGCCCTCCTCCAGGGGATCTTCCCAACCCAGAGCTCAAACCCAGGTCTCTCACTTTGGTCTCCTGCGTTGGCCGGTGGGTTCTTTACCTGGGAAGCCTCGTCAGTCCTAGTCTCTGTTTAAATATACTTCCTTCACAGACTCGTCCTTGACAGCCCAAATCCAAGATAGCTGCTCCCAGATCAGTGATTCTTATCCCTGGCTACATGTTAGAATCACCTGGGATGCATCTGAAACATTCTGGGTTCACAGATTAAAACTAGAACGTTCTGCTTTGCTGAGTGAGGCACAGATAGAGTTTTTAAAGTTCCTCAGGTGATACTACTAAGCAGGTAACGCTATGATACCATGTGATATGGTATACTGTATGTTCCATATAATCTCTTATTCTCTGAACTTCCCTAGAATGACACTCACCACCAGTTCAATTCAAATACTAATTTACTGAGCCTTTTCTTTGTGTATAGGATAATTTAGTGACTAGTTACTAAAACAGGCCAGATCTCTATCTTTATGGAGCTTACAGATGAAAAGGGAGACAATACTGAGCAAATTGTTTAAAGTGTGATGAATGGAGGTAGGATGGTTCGGTGTAACAAAATAGTAATCTAGTTGATTAGATTGAACGACCGTTTGCAATTCTTGACATCCACCCCATAATGACCAGACTATGGCACGTGGCAGTGTCCTTCCACAGAGGTCACATTTTTGTGTTGACATTGTCCATTGCTTTGGTCAATGGAAAGTTAATGGATGTCAAGGAGCAGAGGATGTTAATGCATTTGACATTTTGGGCTTCAGTGATCTACCTCAAGGAGAGCATGCTCTGAAAGTTTGTGCCG
The DNA here is from genome assembly GCA_006410635.1 of Cephalophus harveyi. NCBI lineage: Eukaryota > Metazoa > Chordata > Mammalia > Artiodactyla > Bovidae > Cephalophus > Cephalophus harveyi. The sequence continues at coordinate 47,580 of SJYT01040709.1, read as the reverse complement.
CAAAATGAACACAAATGACTTAGACCTGAACCTAACTCACAACAACGAGCAAGTTCTAGCCAACCTTTGGCCTGAAGCAGAATGTATGCTGAGGCCTGGCCCACATTAAGCAAATTACAGAGAACTAGAGATGGGAATACCAGACCACCTGATCTGCCTCTTGAGAAATCTGTATGCAGGCCAGGAAGCAACAGTTAGAACTGGACATGGAACAACAGACTGGTTCCAAATAGGAAAAGGAGTATGTCAAGGCTGTATATTGTCACCCTGCTTATTTAACTTATATGCAGAGTACATCATGAGAAACGTTGGACTGGAAGAAACACAAGCTGAAATCAAGATTGCCAGAAGAAATATCAATAACCTCAGATATGCAGATGACACCACCCTTATGGCAGAAAGTGAAGAGGAACTAAAAAGCCTCTTGATAAAAGTAAAAAAGGAGAGTGAAAAAGTTGGCTTAAAGCTCAACATTCAGAAAATGAAGATCATGGCATCTGGTCCTATCACTTCATGGGAAATAGATGGGGAAACAGTGGAAACAGTGTCAGACTATTTTTTTGGGCTCCAAAATCACTGCAGAAGGTGATTGCAGCCATGAAATTAGAAGACGCTTACTCCTTGGAAGAAAAGTTATGACCAACCTAGATAGTATATTCAAAAGCAGAGACGTTACTTTGCCGACTAAGGTCCGTCTAGTCAAGGCTATGTTTTTTCCAGTAGTCACGTATGGATGTGAGTTGGACTGTGAAGAAGGCTGAGCGCTGAAGAATTGATGCTTTTGAACTGTGGTGTTGGAGAAGACTCTTGAGAGTCCCTTGGACTGCAAGGAGATCCAACCAGTCCATTCTGAAGGAGATCAGCCCTGGGATTTCTTTGGAAGGAATGATGCTGAAGCTGAAACTCCAGTACTTTGGCCACCTCATGGGAAGAATTGACTTATTGGCAAAGACTTTGATGCTGGGAGGGATTGGGGGCAGGAGGAGAAGGGGACGACCGAGGATGAGATGGCTGGATGGCATCACGGACTTGATGGACGTGAGTCTGAGTGAACTCCGGGAGTTGGTGATGGACAGGGAGGCCTGGCGTGCTGTGATTCATGGGGTCACAAAGAGTTGGACACGACTGAGAGGCTGAACTGAACTGAACTGAGGAGACCCGTGGACAGAACACACACTTGTGGTTATAAGCCTCCATGTTTTGGGGTGGTTTGTGATATAGCATCACACTGGAAATAGCTAGTTAACATACCAGTCTGGGGTTCAGTTGCATTTGGCTAAGTAAAGCATGTTTACTTATTCCTCCTTGTATGTCCTGTCCCTACCACACAGTGATACATAACAGATGCTCAAAAAATATGTGTTGAAGGAATGGAAATATGGTTTCTGGCCTCAGTGATCTCCTAGACTAGTGTGTGGGACAGGTCTTTGAGTAAATAGTTACAATGCAATGCGATAAAGGCAGTAATGGAAGAGCTATGATCACATGGAGGTGGAAAATCTTCAAGTGTGGTGTTACCAACATCAAGGGCAAGTGTCAAAAACCAAGCACTCAGATTTGAACATAATAAGAACCCACTTATTTTACCATCAGTACCTTATGTTAAGTTTCCTGGTGCAAGCTGGTCTACTTTCAAAATCACATAAATAGATTTATAGTTTCTGCCATGATTCAGTAAATTGTATATGTTTAAAGATTTTCAACATATACAGTGAATAAAATTATATATATGTATATATATATATAGATAAATATAAAATCTACATCGCATGCAAGGAAAACCTTAGAGGTGGGGTCTACTGAAATGAAATGTTACAGCTGTAGACTGCTTAAATATTCTGAAAAAGCAAGTTGTTACCTTATAAAGGTATATTATATTTATTTATCTTACAAATGAGAACTTAGGAGAAACTGGACAGAGGGATAGAGGGCCGGAGCTGGGGGCAGAGGGGAAGATCAAAATACAAGGTGTGCCTACTCCCTATTTCCTACTTCACATTAAAAGTAAAGGTTCTCCCTGAATATCCAGTGATCCAAAATTCTGTCTTCTGACCTTGCCCTTTGAGAGTTCATTGACCTTTAACTTGGTCAAGGTTAAAAATGACTGTCATTCCTGACTGGGTATTGTAGAAAGATGTTTAAAAAAGGGTATCCATAGGGAAGAAATAGTAATAGCAATATATTCCCAAGAGCAGAACCTCTCAGCATTTGCTGGGTCAACTGGCGGGCTTCTTTCTGTTACCTCTTCTGCAGGCTTTTGACTCCTCTTTGTCTTCTTCACTAAGCCAGTTACTCTTGTTTATACACTTTTGAGCTTCCAAGAACTGTCCTGAAATCTCTAATCTCCTGGGGTCTCTTCTTGCACGCTCTTTTTTCCTTGTGGATTAATATCCTTTTACTGATATTTTAGCCAGATTTGAGAAAGCAGAGGGCTAAAATGCTTGGAGTCCATCTGCCACTTTTCAAATCAGAAATTTAAAATATTATTCATTATAACTAGAAATCAGAAACAACTTAAATTTCCTGAGACAAGGAAGTTGTTGAATATATTAGGTGTTACATGCATGCCAAAATAACATGCACGCACTCAAAGTCATGTATTGAGGATTATTTAATAAGAAGAAGTACTCAGAAAATGATTATGAAAGTCAGAATATAAAATTCTCTTTACAATATGACCTCAATTCTTTGACTGACATATCAAAATAATAATAGTATATCTGGATGAGAAGAATGTAGCAAACTTATTTCATTTATTTTAAGACATTCTCCTTTTTGAATGTTACTTTTATAATCAGAAAAAATAATTAAAAAAAACATATACCAATGTTTCTTCATATCTATTTTTTTTAAGCTAATGTCTCCAATCTTGACTATGAATAATTTTACCTGTTGGTGAATAAAGCAATCACAATCTGATAATTTTGCCATCCAATTATCAGATTGATTGATTACATATTTTTTCAAAGTCTAAATTTCTAAAAATCTAGATTTTAAGCTTCCAGGATTCCATTTCTTCAGGGACATTTTAGTGCTTCCTATAACTTTCCAGATAAATAAAAAAGTGAGTGGGATATTAGAGAGAAAGGTGTTCAAAATGAAGCATCACTAACACAAACACAGCTTTTCGGTCATTTGCCTTTTGGGGTGTGCTCTTCTCCCACAGTGGAACCCCAGCAGCAACCTTCCTTGCTGGCTGAAAGCAGCCTTAGACTCAGTTACTTCTTACTGACACATAGAATCACCCTGCTCCTGATTTAGAAAATAGAGAAATTTTGAGATAACCAGAAAATAACTTAAGAAAGTAACTTTACTCAGTCAGATCATATGCAATCCAACCTGTGAGAAATTCATGTACTTTACCACACAGGGATAGGATGAAGCATGTGAGACAAGGGGAAAATACTAATGTTGGTCTCATCTCGTTAACTTCATCTGTGAAGCCCAGAAGAATGCTTGGTACATGCAGGTATTAAAGTAATGCTTGTGATACGCATAAATAAATGGCTGATTCTAGGGCTGGGATAGGAAGATACAAGATGAGCCTGGGCCATCTATGCCAAAAGTAAAGAAGTAACCCAGAAAAATGCATGGACATAAAAGCACACATAAGCCAGCTTGAAGACGCTTTTGCTGGCCAAATCTGAGACAATTTTAAGCATCACAATAATCAAGAGTGGTAACACACTGAATAAAATAGGAATATATGAACCTATGCTGATAATAACTAGATGGTAAAAAATTGAGAAAAGAGAGAGTTCTTCCTTAAAGAATAATTCAGACAGATAAATGTGGGTGGAACAGTAAAGTTAGAAATTCACTAGTTTTCAATTACCATAAAAAGATTGGTTTGGAGCAAGAATCATTACTGGATACTAAATCTAGAGGGAAGAGTGTGATGAAGAGCAGGATTTTTATATATTCTTAATATAACTACATCCAGATTACTTATTAGTTGTGATGATAAATTCAAAGCAGTGACATGATTTTGATTAAATACAATCTAAATGGAATATGTGATCTTAAGCTGGATCCTGTGTTGGAGGTTCCAAAAAATGATAAAAGACTTTATTAGAACAATTGACAATATTGGAATATGGACTACTTTAGATAAAAAGCATATGTATGTTAAATTTTCTGGAGTTGTACCAATGATGCATAAAATGATAGCTTTATTCTTACCAAATCTATACTGAAATGTTAAGGGATAAAGGGACATGATAGATGCTATCTATTTGAAAGAAGTCAGACAGGAAATATTAGACAGAACAGATGCATAGAGAGAAAGGAGAAGATGCAACAAACACTGCAGATGTTAAAATTTGTTTCTCTGTGTAAAAGGTATTACGCTTTGTATTATTTTGGCATCTTTTCTATGAGTTTGAAATTATTTCCAAATAAAAAGTTAAAGATATAACATTGCAAATACACAAAACAAAATAAGGTCAGAGAGGGTATAAGCCGAATACTACTGCTTGTCAAATAACAGGAGGAATTTTGACCAGAGGAAATGAGAGGGCAAGGAGGTCTTTAGGTCAGGAAACAAACAAACAAGAACAACAACAAAAAAAACTTTACAGGAACAGAGATATGGAGGAGGAAAATAAAGGCAAAGAGAGAAGAGTCCTGAGGTATACAAAATTATAGAGATAAATTAGTAATAAATAGCTACGAAAAGAAGAGAAGTGAAAAGAAAAGGAGAAAAGGAAAGATATAAGCATCTGAAGGCAGAGGTCCAAAGAATAGCAAGAAGAGATAAGAAAGCCTTCTTTAGTGATCAATGCAAAGAAATAGAGGACAACAATAGAATGGGAAAGACTAGAGATCTCTTCAAGAAAATTAGAGATCCCAAGGGAACATTTCATGCAAAGATGGGCTCAATAAAGGACAGAAATGGTATGGACCTAACAGAAGCAGAAGATATTAAGAAGAGGTGGCAAGAATACACTGGACGACCGTGGATGAGATGGCTGGATGGCATCACTGACTCGATGGATGTGAATCTGAGTGAACTCCGGGAGATGGTGATGGACAGGGAGGCCTGGTGTGCTGCAATTCATGGGGTAGCAAAGAGTCGGACACGACTGAGCGACTGAACTGAACTAAACTGAACTGAATTTGGATATACATTTGTGAGTCTGTCTTGAATATCCAAGTACAGATTATCAACTCAAATCCAAACAGTTATAAGTTGTTGAGGTCCTTTAATGGACTTGCAGAGTTGACCGATAAGAAAGTAAAGGCAAGAAAAAGAGGCTGATATTCCTTGGTTTATGCAGAAAGCCAATAAAGTCCCTCACATGGGGCTTGCTCTGTTCATGGAGGCCTCAGGCACCCTCTTCATGGGGTGAAGGTGCTGAGTGCCTTCTCCAGAGGGTCTTAGAAGCCTGGACAGGAAAGTGAACTCAGAGAGCCTCTGCACTCCAGGGGATCAGCCTGAAAAAGAGAGAGAGGGAGAGAGAGAAAGAAAGACATGGGACCAGAGCTCTGATGGAGCAAAGGTGTTTTAATCAACATGGTGTGGGCATATATAATGTATTTATTCTCAGCAAAGATAAAGATTAATATTCCAGACTTACAAAACATAGGCGATCCATATTAAAGAGAGACAGAGTTGTAAACAATCACTTTTACCATATGGTTCACAAGAAGGTAGAGGGTACTTATCACCATATAGAAAAACTAATGAAGGAAATGCCCAGGTTCCTCAGTCCCGGGAGAGTCTTGCCTCTCCTCTTAATTCTTGAATATTCAGGAATTAATAAGGAACAGAGAATTCCTGACAGATCCAAAACAGCACACAGGAAGCCTCCTGTTAAATGCTTCCTGACAATAAGTAACACATCCTGTCTTCATATGTGATAAATTACTGTAAGGGCCATAAAGGAAGATTTAAATTTTTTTTTTAATTTTGTTTTAAGGGTATAGTTGATTAACAATGTGATGGTTTCAGGTGAACAGTGAAGAGACTCAGCCATGCATCTACATGTATTCGTTCTCCCCCAAATTTCCCTCCCATCCAGGCTGTACATAACATTGAGTAGAGTTCCCTGTGCTATACAGTGGGTCTTTGTTGGTTATCCATTTCAAATATGGCAGTGTGTGCATGTCCCTCCCAAACTCCCTAACTCTCCCTTCTCCCTATTTTCCCCTTCCCTGCAGCCATCAATTCATTCTCTAAGTGTGAAGACTGTTTCTGTTCTGTAAGTTCATTTGTATATTTTCTTTTTAGAGTCCACATCTGAGGACTGTCACAGGATATTTTTCCTTCTCCGTCTGACTTACTTCATTTAGTATGACAATCTCTAGGTCCATCTATTTTGGGAAGATTTTTCAAAGTATGATTTCAGAGAAGAAAAGATTATTTCTAGCTCTTTCTAAATCTAAACAAACACTAAGCAAACAAATAATTCCCTATGTGCTGCTCACATATTTAGTTATAAAATAAAATCCCAAATAATGCTGCTCAGAAAATGGTAAAAAAGTGAGAGAGAAGACACGTTATTACAGTGAACATTGGCCCCAATTCAAATTCCCTCAGAATTTTCAGTTTATTCAACCATTTATAAATTTATGAAAAATTATTTGAAAGATTTGCATTTTCTGATCATCAGCAGCTCTTTTCTTTCCTCAAGTTTCTTCAGCCTGCACAATCAACCCTTTCAGATGAAATATGATTCTCCTGTCCGGGCTCCCTCCCCTGAGCTGGGAACTACTGTGGAGCAAGCAAAATGCCCTGAACCAGCTGCTCGCTGCTCTTCTGCTTTCTGGGCAAAGAACACATTCTGCCTGGTCCTTGTGGGAGTTATCAATGGACTCAGGGAGAGTGATTCACAAGATCAAAGGCAGCTGTGAGGTCAAGGGGGCCCAGCTGGCCCAGAGGCTCAGCCTCCAGGAGGAGGTAATTGGTAGTTCTGTGCTTCAATGGAGTGGAGTGGGTAAAAGCTGGATTAGAGAAGGTCAAAGAGAGAATTGAAGGAAAGAAATTTACAGGAACAGGTGTGGACTTTTGGCTAAGAGAAATTATTTAAGCAAAAGAACAAGGTCAAAGGAGAGAGAACCAAAGCCCAAGGAATCAGCAGGAGACACTGCACTCTCCCGGGACGTGGCTCAGAGCCTGGGCTCTGGGAGCATGAGGGAGCTGGCAGTGCCACGAGAGGAAGGAGCTGGAAATCAAGGTTAATGGAAAGCTACTGATTATGAAACAGAGTTGGAGAAGTCAGACCCAGAGAAATGGAATCCAGCAGAGTGTAATAAGAAGGGCATTTAAATCCATATGTCAGAGTGGTTAATGGATTAGAAGCTGTGAAAAGTATAAGTGGGACAAGGATAAAAGAGGAAAGAGTTTTACTAAAGAAAAAGGAACAGAGAGAGGCTTCCAGGAAGAAATATTTTATGTTAAAACAGTGGCTAAGCCAACGAAAAGAACTCAGCACAATGTTCTTTTACATAGGTGCCTAGAAAACACATTATTTAAAAAGTTTTAACCATAAAATATTTGCTTCATAAAACTCTGCCTTTAAAATACATACAAAATATAAGACAAAAATAATAGAATGAATACTTGCAACTCTGCTGCTCTATGTAGAAACTAGCACATCACTAACACCCTGCAGAATGGAAGCCTGGGCCCCCTCCCTGACCCCCTGCAGAGAGCGCATGTGGAGTCATGCATGTGGGGCTTATCCTTTCCTTTGTAAAAATATTTTTTTCTCCATATGTGTACATCCCAAAGCATTACATTGGTTGGTCTTCTCTCTTTTTGAGCTTTACAAATATGGTAACATGGTCCCACTGGATGTAGTTTTAAATACTTTTATCACTGATGTTTATTTCTTGTATTAGTCAAGGTTCTCCACAGAGGCAGATCCTGTGGGAGATATATATTTAATTTTATTTATTTTGAGGCATTGACTCATATGATAATCAGTTCAGTTCAGTTCAGTCACTCAGTCGTGTCTGACTCTTTGCGACCCCGTGAATCGCAGCACGCCAGGCCTCCCTGTTCATGACCATCTCTCGGAGTTCACTCAGACTCACATCCATCGAGTCAGTGATGCCATCCAGCCATCTCATCCTTAGTCGTCCCCTTCTCCTCCTGCCCCCAATCCCTCCCAGCATCAGAGTCTTTTCCAATGAGTCAACTCTTTGCATGAGGTGGCCAAAGTACTGGAGTTTCAGCTTTAGCATAGGGACTGGCAAATATGAAATTTGTATACCAAGCTGGCAGGCTGGAGATGGAAACTCAGGCAGGGTTTCTATGTCACAGACTTGAGGCAGAATTCTTCTTCAGGAAAACATCAATCTTTGCTCTTAAGTTCTTCAACTGATTGTATGTGGCCCACCCGCATCATAGGTCACTCATGGGCCCACATCATGGGCCCATTACTTTGTCAACAAAGGTCTGTCTAGTCAAAGCTATGGTTTTTCCAGTAGTCATGTATGGATATAAGAGTTGGACCATAAATAAGGCCGAGTGCTGAAGGATTGATGCTTTCAAACTGTGGTGTTGGAGAAGACTCTTGAGAGTCCCCTGGACTGCAGGGAGGTCAAACCAGCCAATCCTAAAGGAAATCAGTCCTGAATATTCATTGGAAGGATTGATGCTGAAGCTGAAACTCCAATACTTTGACCACCAGATGCGAAGAGCCAACTCATTGGAAAAGACCCTGATGCTGGGAAAGATTGAAGGCAAGAGGAGAAGAGGATGACAGAGGAAGAGATGATTTGATGGCATCACCAACTCAACAGACATGAGTTTGAGCAAACTCTAGGAGATGGTGAAGGACAGGGAAGGCTGGCATGCTACAGTCCATGGGGTCACAAAGAGGCAGACACGACTGAGAGGCTGAACAACAACCCCACATCATGGTGGATAATCTGCTTTACTTAAAGTCTACTGATTATACATCTTCAATCACATCTGAAAAGCATCTCCACAGCAAATCTAGGCTAGTGTTTGATGAAACTACTGGGTACCATAGCTTAACTAACTTGACATATAAAATCAACCATCACATGTTTCTAAGATTCCCCCTTGTTTTGTGTAGTTTTAGTTCATTTCAGTTCACTCACCATTCTTCCACATTCTTTTATCAACTGGCACTTAAGTGTTTCCATTTCTCCGGTGTGAACAAAGCTGCAGTAAATATTCAGGTACATGTTCCCTTGTGCACTTATTCAATAGATCTTAAAGAGGGTAGGAATGGGATTGCTGGGTTGTAGGTTACACTAATTCAACTTTAAAAGCTAGTGCTAAATTGTTTGCTAGGGATTGCATCAACTTACATTCTTTCAAAATATTTAAATACTTGGAGTTTTTTTAAAAATATTTGAGTTCCAAAAGTAGGTGTAGATATGTGAAGAGCTGAATTCATTTGATGATTTGATCCTTATCCATGCTTTCTTCCCTTGTATCTCCACACTTATCCCTCAATTATTTAGAAGCTGAAATGAGAAGTGAGACAACCTTTATGAAGAGCTTTAAATAAAGACATAGTCAGCTACTTTTTCATGCAGCAGGTATTTTCTGAGCATCTGCTATGTACCCAGCACTGTGCTAGGCATTGGGCAGGATATATAATGATGAATGATGCTCTATCCATTGGAGAAGGAAATGGCAACGCACTCCAGTATTGTTGCCTGGAGAATCCCATGGACAGAGGAGCCTGGTGGGCTGCTGTTTATGGGGTTGCACAGAGTCAGACACGACTGAAGCAACTTAGAAGCAGCAGCAGCAGCTCTATCCATGCCTTCATAACTAAGGGTCTAGAAGGGATTAGAAATACCAATAGACAATTGTAACAGTGCTAGGATTGAATAAGTATACGTGTCAGCATAGAGTAGGGCTACTTATTTATAGTCTAGAGAATTGGAGGACATTTCACAGGTATTTAATCACTTATGGTGACTAATAATATATAGGCATTGGTAGTCATGGGTAGATATGTGGTTTTATGGTTATTAAATATTTGAGTTGCTATACAGTGTCTTGGAGAAGGAAATGGCAACCCACTCCAGTGTTCTTGCCTGGAGAATCCCAGGGACGGGGGAGCCTGGTGGGCTGCCGTCTATGGGGTCGCACAGAGTTGGACACGACTGAAGCGACTTAGCAGCAGCAGCAGCATACAGTCTCTATTGCAGATTGTACTAAGCCTACCTCCCTGGAGTAATATAAGACTTTTTACATATACAGGGAATTTCAGTGAAGCAAAATTTCAGTTTTCCATAGAAATCACTACCCTCAAGGTGGGAGAGGCCAGTATTATGGAACCCAAATTTGCACTGGTCATGCCAAAGCCATCTCTGAGCATTTCTTTTGAAAGCTTCTCCTTATTTCTTTGAGCAAGGTAGAATGGAAGCTGTGGAAGTGATTTTTTTTCTTGATCCTAACATGAGCATGGCTTGAACTAAAAGTTCCGGAGGAGAGCAAAGAGATTTTTCATTCTTTCCAGTGATGGCACAAGGGCTATTGCTTTTCATCTTCTTGAGTTATAAGATGTCATTTACCTAAGTCTGCCAAATGATACAGTTTATTTCTAAATGATACTCTTCTTAGAATAATGAGCATTTATTTCTAGGGTAGTGGCTCTTAGCCTGTTGTTTCTTTGCTACATATTTGCTAACAAGTGTGTTTATTAAGAATGCAAGCTCTTTTCTTTGCATAATTCATTTTCTGTAGCTACTCTTCCCAATCAGGTCATTGCATTCTGTAATAAGCGTCTTTATAGGAATGCATGACTATAAAAATAGGCTGAAATTCAATATACAGAAACAGTGAGCTTCAGACCAGCTAGCAGAAAGATTTATTTTAGCAATATAGCTCTGTGGAGGCTGCTGCCTGGTACTTTTTATCCAGCTTACAACATTTTATCTCCTTATGTTGGTCAGAGTTAGTCCTAAGAGTAGGATTCATCTTTAGGAAATCTTAAGTGTCAATAAACTATACTGGCCTTCCTGAAGGCTCCAGCCCCATACATTCTGAGGAGTAAGGCAAACCATCCCAGTAACATATCTGTTCCTTCTGGCTCTACACTCAACCTGCCTCTTCAGTCAATTTGTCTGTCCTTCTCCTAATAACTGTAGAGTCACAGCATTTGCAGTGGGTGGGGCACAGAGCTGTAAGCAGGGCCATTAAAACACATTAATTTTTGGGAATCGTCCACGTTCACAGCACCCTCTCCCCTCCCTGCCACCACTTTTTTGAATACAAATACAGCTAAACAGAACCCTATGGGGCCTTCCCCAAGTTCCCTTCCCCATATCCTCTGCTTTAGCTCCTCTCTTAAGTACCTAGATAATAGTATCTGATGTGCAAATCCTGAACTGTTTTCAGTTCAGTCCAGTCACTCAGTCGTGTCCAACTCTTTGTGACCCCATGAACTGCAGCATGCCAGGCCTTCTTGTCCATCACCAACTCCTGGAGTCCTCCCAAACCCATGTCCATTGAGTCGGTGATGCCATCCAACCATCTCATCCTCTGTCATCCCCTTGCCCTCAAGCTTTCCCAGCATCAGGGTCTTTTCAAATGAGTCAGCTCTTTGCATCAGGTGGCCAAAGTATTGGAGTTTCAGCTTCAACATCAGTCCTTCCAACGAACTGTTTTACAAATGCTAAAATCCCCACCAAATGGAAGAAATTAACTACTTTACTGATGACCATGAGCATATGGCCCCAGGCAGGTCTTCTGGCGCCTGAGGATTGATAATGATAATCCCTGTGACATCATCATCAAACAGTCAGAGAATTGTGTATGAGCTGATCACATAGCCTGGGATGTCCCTCCCTCATCTTGCCTTTAAAAATGCTTTGCTGAAACCCATCCTGGAGTCTGGGCTTTCTGAGCACTAGTTGTCCTGGACTCCTTGTGTGGTGCCTTAAACACTGCACTTTCCTTTACCATAGGCCAGGATCAACAGATGGACTGTACTGTGTGCCAGTGAGTGACCCTCATTTGGTTGGGTGATGCTAATAGCCAGTTTTATGGTGTCTTTTCACAAAATTCCCTTGCCCTCAGTGAGGGATTAGAGAATTTTTTGAGAAATAACTCTTCTGGATAAAGAGATCTCCAGATACTGACAGTTCTCTTTTACCAAAAGCCTTGTTTTCTTCAGAACTAAACATCATCCAGTTTAGCTCATGGGTGGAGAAGTCATGCCAGTGTGCACCATGCTCCACTGATGGACAAGTCATACTCAGAAACACTGAACTTCTAACCAGCAACTTTGGAATTGCCAGCCTTAAATGTGAATGTTCAGCCAAGGATCTCTATATATTTGAGGAATACATCCACCATTAAAGAGAAAAACAAACAAACAAGTAAAAAAGTTCCCATAAAACACAATGCAGAAGAAAACAAACAAAAATCTATATTTAATATCTTCAAAGCAATAAAAGATACTATATCTATAAAACAAACACAAGAGGCTATATAAAAAAACAGCAGATTAGAAAGAGCCCTTAAAATTAGAAATATGGTAGCAGAATACACAATTCAATAAAAGGACTAGAGGATGAAATTGAGGAACTCAGAAAATAGAACCAAAGGGGACAGAAAATAGAAGAAAGAAAAGAAAATTAGAAAATCAATCCAGAAAGTCTAATATCAAACTAGTAAGAGAGACATAAAAACAAAGATGAGGAAATTATGCTGCTGCTGCTGCTGCTGCTAAGTCGCTTCAGTCGTGTCCGACTCTATGCGACCCCACAGACGGCAGCCCATTGGGCTCCACCATCCCTGGGATTCTCCAGGCAAGAACACTGGAGTGGGTTGCCATTTCCTTCTCCAGAGGAAATTATAAGAGAAGTAATAAAAGATTTTCCAGTCATGAGAATACTTAAAAAAGGGCTGGTGCACGGGGATGATCCAGAGAGAGGAAATGGGGTGGGATGTGGGAGGGGGATTCAGGATTGGGATCTCATATACACCCATGGTGGAT
>SJYT01040709.1:17411-30918 GCA_006410635.1 Cephalophus harveyi | reverse complement strand
CAAAGGGGGCCTGCCGGGGGGGGGGGGTCAGCTCAGGCGATGGGGCATGGAGCGCGCATTATCTTTACACAGTTTTGACTGTTCCTCAGAACTTGGTGTACACAGGCCTTCGTCACTCTGGGAAAATAATCCTCTGACTTCCCAGGAGCGGATGGAGCTGAGAGACAGACTGAGCGATGGCTGCGTTTCCTGTTGGGTTAGTAACTGCCCAGGCGCAGGCCCAGCGCCCATGGCGGTGATGGTCAGGACGAGGCAGGCCGGGCTGGCAGCTTTGGGCGCCCCCTCGAGTCTCCGTCTGTGGGGACCCTCAGCCCGGGCCTCGTTTTACCGCCAGACAGGACTAAACCACCGCACCAGGACCAATCCATCTCTCTGAAGGTCCGTGTTCCCAGCCTGGTTGTGCCCAGCTGCCTCCAGTGGCCGGATGTTGTTTCGGGCTCATTTTCTCTTTGCCTCCGGAGGCCTTTCTCGGTCTCTTTCAGGGAAGTGAGTTATCCTGCACTTTGGTCCTCCTCTCTCAGAGCTCTGTTGGCAAAGAGATAAAGGGTGGAAGGAGGCCTGACATTTTCTCAATCTCAGAACCACAGGACTGACAATTGTCTACTCAGCAAGTGTGCAGGGCCAACTGAGAATAACCAGAAAGTGTGCTGACTGAGGTCTAATCACTAAATTTTGGGTAAAAGCTTGAAAACGGCCTGTTGATAGTACATAATAACCAGAACAGTTATTCTCTCCCTTGCTGAGAATTCTAATTAATGGGGAAATGCAAAAGAAAAGGGTGAGCTGAGCACAGAAGGTCTCAGCCATCAAGAGCTTGACTCTCCCAGCAGCACTTAGAGCTCTAGGAAGTGTTTAAGCCCAATTTGACATTTCAGATGGAGCAGATTAAAGTCCAGGGTTTTCTCCACCTGGCATAATCCTAGCCTGTGGAAGGCACAGTTAATAATTATTCCCCTAAGCCTAGAGAGCATTCCACAATAGAATCTCTGATCTTGGCAAGCCCAGGGTGGGTCGTGGCCAGCATTTTCAAAGCTGGCACACAAAAGTCTGGCCGACTCTGGGTGAGAAAGTCTTCAGTGTGAAGTGTTCTTGCTCCCTTGTTCCCGGCCACTTTCCCACCACCTCTGCGTCACTAATCTCTCAATTCTACTGCGCTCTTGGCACTTGAGAGTGACTTTGTGCTCAGAGGAATAGGTAGGTGTGTGGAGGAAAAGGAGGGAGACTTGTAATGGCTGAGCATACTGGGAGAGATGGGTCAAAGGTCCACAGTGGTCTGTCCCACCAGCACACTGGAAACTTGAATTGCTGACAAGCTGAAGGGTAAGGATTTGGTCACTCACTAATGACAACAATGTGGGGTCACTCAGGAGGGAAGAAGTTACAATCCAAGGCAAACCCACATACAGATATTGGGCAACTGTGCTGTCCAGATACAAGGGGACTCTGACAGCCAAGCTGACAGAATGGCAGATAATATTCCCAGAGGAAGGTGCAATAAGGCAGAGTTTCTGCCCCTGAGTCACTGCTATCAAACCACAGGCCTGGGACTCCCTGACGGTCCATTGGCTAAGAATCTGCCTTCCAGCGCAGGGGAGGGAGGAAGGTTTTGTCAGGGGAGTGTAATCTCCTTGGTTCTGTCTCGTCTCAACAAAAATTTGAAGCGATGGACATTAAAGCCCTTAGTGCTCCACTGTTCTCTGACAGTGTTACAGCTCCCTCAGTTTTATTTAGAAAATAAAGGAAAATACATCCTCAAGGCGTGAGGGCATGCCGTCGCACGAAGAGAAGAGAGAGAGAGCGAGAGAGAGCGCGCACGGGAGAGAGAGACGCCCTGGCCCTTTGGTTCCTCTTTTTATGTCTTTTTTCCTCCCCCTGGGCCTGCCCTATGTAAATTGGGCCAGCCAGGAGTGCTGTTTGTTCTACCTGAGGTCCTCACTCCAGTCCTCAGGCCTTCCTTTGTTCTGTTTTCACGGGCTTTTCCCTCCCCTGTTTTTTAAGCGCTGCCATCCTGGACTCCTTTTCCCTATTCTAACTACCGAACAGTTTGATCCCTGGTTTGGGAACTAAGATCCCACACGCCACAGGACAGCTGAGCCCTCAAGCCACAATGAAGACCCAGCACAGCCAAAGAGAAAAACAAACCCACAGGCCCCAGCTTTGCTTTGTCGTCTGTAATTGGTGCACATTTGCTCACTTCCTTTTCCTAGAGGTAAAGTGAAGTGAAGTCGCTCAGTCGTGTCCGACTCTTTGTGACCCCATGGGGTGTAGCCTACCAGGCTTCTCTGTCCATGGGATTTTCCAGGCAAGAGTACTGGGGTGGGTTGCCATTTCCTTCTCCAGGAGATCTTCCCGACCCAGGGATCGAACCCAGGTTTCCTGCATTGCAAGCAGACGCTTTACCCTCTGAGCAAGACTTACCTCTAATTTCCCAGAGGTAAGACTGAGGAGATGACTAACTATTCCAGTTTCTTTCTGGAGATTTTATATTTAAATCACAAACATCATCAGATAAGATAATATACATAATCACAGCACTGTGCCAGGAACACAGTGCTCACCTAACTGGTGCCACCCTCTACCTAGAGACGCGTGCCCCAGCCCTTCTCCTTCACCCATTTTCATTTTCCCTTCCCCTCAGGCCTCTCATGCACCCCCTTTCCCTCTCCTTTCCTCTCACTATTTTGGTATTTTGTGGGCTATCTCTGCACAGATACTGTCTCTCCTGTGTTGGTTCGGGAGCTCTGGAGAATAGGACCTGTGTTGCTGGGTTTTTCTCTCCACTCTTATTGATTGGCACAGGGCCTCCCCAGTGGATTCACTTATACCCATCAGAAAGTGACCCGTAATACAGCATCTCACCCCCAGTGGAGGTTACCCCTCTATGGGAGTTGCCTGACTCACTCTATCTTCAACCATTTTAAAGCAGGGCAGGGCTGGTCCCAGAGCCCCTAAGTGTCACCGTGTCACTGTAACCATTGTGTGTGGCCCCCATGGATAAGGTATGAAGGCAGAGAAAAGGGGTGGGAGGCAGAGGCGCTGCTAGGCAGTTACAGCTCGTTTCCTGTATTTGATGGACTTCAAAACTGACCAAAGCTGTCTTGAGGAAGCTTTTGACCAAAGGGATGAGAGGAGGACGATTTGCTTGGGAACTTAACTCAGAAGACTTTCTTTTCTTTCTTTCTTTTTTTTTTTACAGTTGATGAATATCTTTTTTATTTTTATTTTTTTTTTTAAGACTTTCTTAAACCATGGCCTTTCTAGCTAAGGGATGAGCACCTGTATTTAATACACGCTTAGAGAAAACCTTGGGCCAAAGTAGCTAAGGGAGAGGCAGAAATTTTCTTCCCTTTTCTGAGAAAGGAATGAAAAAGTAAAATGCTGCTAGGAGGTATAGTGCTTCTCTTGAGAAGGAACTACCAGTCACTGGTCACTTTTCATGGGCCCTAATAGGTGGGTACAGGTCATCTGCCTGCTTCAATGCTCTTCATCACAGTCTCTGTCCCTTCATCCCCCGTCTATCATAAGCACCCACTCTGCCCCTCCAGAGGCGTGTTTACTACCCAGACCTTCAGACTTCAGGTCCCTGCCAGGGCTGTGCACCAGGCCCAGGTTATCCTCCCTGGCCTTAGTTGTTACCTCTGAATATCATCTATCTTCTGTGCCATTCATTCAGGTCCTGATTGCTCACTTGAAGTCCATGCTTTCTTGGGCCATTTCAGGGGCCAGCCTCTGCAGTCTAATGCACTCTTTCTATTTAGGAAGATTCTCCTAGGAACCCAATGGTTTAAATCCAAAGAAAGAACTTCTAATGGTGAGGATTTCAGGCATAAAAATGCACTAGGGGTGTGGGTCCATCTGAGTGGGGAAGGAGACAAAGCTTGAGCCTTGGTGTTCCATTGATCAGGTTGGAACAAAGCTTCAGACTTCACTTGTAACATTCAGCTACCATTTTGGAGATGTGCCCTAGTACATGCTGAAAATCATTTCCTGGCTTGAACGTCAGGAAATCTGAGTCCCAGGTCCAGGTTACTGCTCGGCAGCTGTGATAGTAGGAGACTCTGGGTCTGTGTTTCTCATCTGTGAAATGAACGTCAAGGATGAGGTCATCTGCGAAGTTCCTTTCAGCTGTGATTACATGACTTTCTGATAAGGAACTTTGTAGGACTTGATTTAAACATGGCAGTAGGAGATTATTAAATGATACTTAGAGAGGGAGACAGAGTGAGTATGAAAGGCCAGGGTAAATTTGGTCATTTTGTTGTCTCAGTGTGAAAAGCAACTCTGGAGGCAGTCCTTCCCTAAGCAGCTCTAATTTGTGTGGAATTTCCATTGCTGAACTAGAAACACTCAGTGTGAACACTTTCAATTAAGTTAAATGACTTCATGTTCTGTTAAGTTCAGGCTGGCTAGGAATTTCATGATTTTTCTCTGACTTCATTACAATAATACTTAGCACTAGGTTCACGTGTGTGATGTCTACTTGATAGTATTTTCATAATTGTGCAGCTATCCAGAGAAGGCAATGGCACCCCACTCCTGTACCCTTGCCTGGAAAATCCCATGGTAGGCTGCAGTCCATGGGGTCGCTAAGAGTTGAACACGACTGAGCGACTTCACTTTCCCTTTTCACTTTCATGGATTGGAGAAGGAAATGGCAGCCCACTCCAGTGTTCTTGCCTGGAGGATCCCAGGGATGGGGGAGTCTGATGGGCTGCCGTCTATGGGGTTGCAAAGAGTCGGACATGACTGAAGTGACTTAGCAGCAGCAGCAGCAGCGTCATCAAATTATGTTGATTCCTGGCTGGATGAGGAATGATAGTGAATAGCATAATTGTGAGACTTCACAAGGTACTGACATGTGTGCTTAAGCACAGAAGAATTCAGCAAGTAAGACTACTACAGTGGAGTGTGATTGTGAAGGATTCGTGGGAAAGTTCATGAATTCAAATGTAATTAAGCATGAATTAAACATGATGAGCTGCAGGGCTGATTCTAGCAGTGCCGAAGATACATTATGGAAATCCTTTTTGGAAATATGACCAGCTCCTTTTTAAACATATGTCAGATGCCTAACATATGGTCTCCTAAGTATTTTCATAATTGTGCAGCTATCCAGAGAAGGCAATGGCACCCCACTCCTGTACCCTTGCCTGGAAAATCCCATGGTAGGCTACAGTCCATGGGGTCGCTAAGAGTTGAACACGACTGAGCGACTTCACTTTCCCTTTTCACTTTCATGGATTGGAGAAGGAAATGGCAGCCCACTCCAGTGTTCTTGCCTGGAGGATCCCAGGGATGGGGGAGTCTGATGGGCTGCCGTCTATGGGGTTGCAAAGAGTCGGACATGACTGAAGTGACTTAGCAGCAGCAGCAGCAGCGTCATCAAATTATGTTGATTCCTGGCTGGATGAGGAATGATAGTGAATAGCATAATTGTGAGACTTCACAAGGTACTGACATGTGTGCTTAAGCACAGAAGAATTCAGCAAGTAAGACTACTACAGTGGAGTGTGATTGTGAAGGATTCGTGGGAAAGTTCATGAATTCAAATGTAATTAAGCATGAATTAAACATGATGAGCTGCAGGGCTGATTCTAGCAGTGCCGAAGATACATTATGGAAATCCTTTTTGGAAATATGACCAGCTCCTTTTTAAACATATGTCAGATGCCTAACATATGGTCTCCTAAGGCCTCCAGCATACCTTGGGTGACCCAGGGCAGTCAGCGTATGCTTGGCACTGTGGAAGCTCTAGCTGATCAAGCCAGGAAGCCAAGAACATGATGGGCAATTGACCCATCCTTGTCAGAATCTCACTTCTCCTTTAGAACAAGTATTATAAATTCAAAGAGAAGTTTGAGCCTTTGTAGGATATTGTGCTGTGCCCTGACTTTTCATGCTGGCGCAAGAAGCAGCAAATCATGAATGTAGGTTAACGTCTATTTTCAAAGAGTTTACAGGGATGATAAAGTAAAGAGATAAATTTCATAAGCCACATTCACTAATAAATCGACAACTCAATACCTTGTGCAGTTTGAGGGACAGAGGAAACCTGGAAAACAGCACCCTTATAACTCTCTCTCATCCTCTGATGTCTTTTGCATCCATGTCCCCCAGTTTCCTTTGCACCCTTCTCTCAGTCTCAAAGAGAAGAAATAAGCAAGGAATCTGAAAGGCAGAACTGCATGTTCAAACCTCACAACTGATTGCCGCGGGGGCACTGATCTGCTTTTGGGGTCACCTTCTTTATATGTAAAATTAGGATAATTACATTACCTTTCCACCTCGCAAGGCTCCTAAGTGAATGTGATGTGATGACTACAAAAACCCTTCATCTATATCTGTCTATGTTTCTGTCACCTAAATAGAAGATAGACTTCTGATTGGCTCTGTTTTCTGATCATATCTTTAGTGGATTCTGGTAGATAATTATCGAATTGATGTGAATAACAACATCAGTGACCATGTATTATATGTACTCTGTGCGAAGCACCATACTAAACATCTTATATTTGCCTCATATATTTATGGAGAAACTTTAATTGTATGACATGATCCTCTCTGAATCCTAGAACTGTAAAGTGTGAGAAGGTTAAAAATGTCTAAAATGTAATAGTTTCTCTTTTAACTTCTCTGGCTGTAATTACTGAAGTGAAATATGTCTTCCCATTTTTGGGCAGTGGTTTGTGGTCTTCATATCAGAAGTTGTGGCTGCATCCTGCCGCAGTGAAAGGTTTGGGAACATTAAGTATTTTTTTCTTTGTTTTTAATCATATCTAATAGTTGTACAAAGGAAGTTTCCTTTATCCAGCCCTTTATTTTTTTCCCCCAAACCCAGATACACAGAATGACCTTTGTTCAGTTGGAAAGAGAGAAGTTTGGAACTTCAGCAGCTTACTGTTCACAAATGGTGGAGGGCACTGATCACAAAACAGCTTGCAGGCCTGGTTTGCCCAAATAACACTAATAGGGGTAATAATTGTATTCTTCAGGTTGGGCGAAGGCATCTGGAACTAAGGGGATTGTTATTTGAAATTCCTCTGTGTATAGTGTTGGGTGATGGCCGGTGGATAAGATTTTAGAAGTAATATGCAACGCTGAGAAGAGAAAAGGAGCAGAAGAGAAGTCAGCAGGAGAGATCACAAAGGAACGGAGAGATAGGGGGCTGGAGTCACAGGAACCGAGAGAAGAGAAGTTGGCCCATGGTGTCAGCTGCAGGGAGTGAAATACAGGCAGGAAAGTGTTCATGCTGTTACTGCTGCTAAGTCGCTTCAGTCGTGTCCAACTCTGTGCGACCGCATAGACGGCAGCCCATGCTCCCCGTCCCTGGGATTCTCCAGGCAAGAACACTGGAGTGGGTTGCCATTTCCTTCTCCAATGCATGAAAGTGAAAAGTGAAAGTGAAGTCGCTGTCATGTCTGACTGTTCGCGACCCCATGGACTGCAGCCCACCAGGCTCCTCCGTCCATGGGATTCTCCAGCCAAGAGTACTGGAGTGGGGTGCCACTGCCTGCTCCGAAAGTGTTCATGGGGTTGTTGATTTGGTGAGAGCTGTTTCTGTTGTGCCAGGTGAATGCCTGCATGTTGCTTCAGTCGTGTGTAACCCTATGGCTTGTAGCCCACCAGACTCCTCCGCCTATGGGATTCTCCAAGCAAGAGTAACGAGGAGGGTTGTCATGCTCTCCTCCAGGGGATCTTCCCAATCCAGGGATCGAACCCTCATCTCTTATGCCTCCTGCATTGGCAGGCAGGATCTTTATCACTAGTGCTACCTCGGAAACCTGCCAGGTGAATAGGAGGTGACGAAGTAGAAATCGTTAGGTTATAAAAAAGACTTTGAAGCCACCTGTGAAAGTAGGGAAGGAAAGGGTTAAAAGGATAACAGTTATTTTAAACAGGGAGAGACTTATCTGTTGAGTTGAGTGAGTCACACAGAAGTTGAAGACCCAGGAGATTAAAGGAGGATGCATTTGATGGAGTAGGTTCCCTGAGGACTTGGATAAAATGTGATCCTGAGTGCACAGGTGGGGTTTGGCTCCAGCAGCTGAAGAACCATCTCTTCTGTGGTGGAAAGGAAGAGAGCAAAGATCCAGACAGCTTTTCAGGTCAACAAGTAGGGGCAGGAGGTTGAGGTATTTCTTACTCTATGACTTTCAGTTTCCCCAGTAGAATAGAAGGTGCAGTTGGCTGAGAGTCAAGTTAGAAATAGAATTTGATGGCAGAGGAGAGTGTGCAAAAGAGCCTGCTCATGTGTTAACATTTTTGGATGGATCTGGTGAAAAGTGACTAGGTGTGCGGGGGCTCAGATGAGGGAGGGGGTCATTCATTAGGAACTGTGCCATTCTACACAAGAGAATTCTCTCTTGAGTTCTATGATCATCTGACCAGGTATGTGAATGCAAGGGTAGGTAGATGAATTGATCCAGTGTTGGAGGTTTTCCTGGCAGGTTCATTCAAGAGACAAAGATCAGAAAATGACTCATTAAGAGCCTGCAAATAGAGTCTCAGTAAGATTCAAGGACAAGTGAGTGTGCTGAGGGAGGGAGTCAGCCTGGTCAGCTTTACCCTCTTTGCTTTTCAGTTCTCTCCCTTTCCCTATTCACAGACCATCTGCTCGGCTGCGGACCTTGATTCCGCTTGCCTGGTTCCTAGTGTCCCTTTTCTTTGCACTGCATCTTTCACAGTCCACCTCAGGCACCATCTGATGCCCAGGAATCCTGCCACCTGGAGATGCCTTGTTGTGCCAGCTGGGCCCCTGGGACCAGATCCCTGCATGCCACTCCATTCCATAGCAGGCGAGCCTTCAGTGCACACCTTGGGCCTAGTATTTGGCTCCTGGCTCCTTCTAGGAGGTGCTGTGTCTCCTCTCCAGATGGATTACTCTCTTGCCTCCATGTTCCAAGGTCAGGATGTTTTCTGGGAGCTAGAGAAGAGAGCCTCGGAAAGCACTACCCTCATTTTTACCTTATTGAAATATGTCACCTGGACATGGCAGAAGGAAGAAAACTTACCATTGAAACAGTTAGTTTCCTGCTTTTTGAGACTGAAAAGATGATTGCACATGATTAGGTCATAGAAGAGTGACTGATAAATGGTCATATATTCAGCTTTTCTGGAATAATTCCAAGAAATTAGCCTGTTCCTGCTCTCCATCTTGACCATGTTTTTACTGGACGTGAGAGGGTCAAAGCCAGAGCTGGCCTTGGATTTTATGGATGTCAACAGGCTGCTGGCTCTCTGCCCTGGAGCGTTCTCCTGCTTTCTGCTTGGTATGCAGGTCAAACCTGAGAGCCCTTCTGTGAGCCGGCTGCGGGCCTTCCGTCTGTCTGGAGCTCAGCAGAACTTCAGGTATCACAATAGGAGATTCACATGCACTGACATGATTTTTATTTCACCTGCTGTTGATGGCTGATAAAGGAGACAAAAGTGAAAGTGCCATATACTCAGGCCATTCCTTTTCTAGCCAGTATTCATTGAATAAATATTTATTGACCACCTACTAAGTGCCAGATGCATCCTCTCCTTGCTGCTAAGGATGCTGTATGGAATGCAAATGGACACAATTCTGACTAGTACAGTTGGGGAGGGATAGAAGGACAGTAATTAAATAATTTTTGAAGTAAATGTAGAATTGCTGCTATAATCAGTGTTAAGGAGAAAAAGTGTATTATGTTTTGAGAACAGGTGAGATGTTCTTGTCTCGCTTGGTGAGGTTAGGGAGGACTCTTAGAGGAAGTGACGTCTGAGTTGAGATGCGACTGATGGGTAGAAACTCACTAGGTGTAGAGTGGGAGGAATGGGTTAAGGCCCTGAGCAGAAAGGAACCAAAGGATGGTTGTGGGCTTGCTTTCAGAGAATGTGGTGAAGTGTGGGTCAAGATGAGCCCTCAGAAGGAAAAAAAAAAAACAAAAACAAAGAAAACAACTTTACCAGTCTTTTAGAGAGGAGTTATAAGTTAATATTTATGAAAGATCACTCACTGCAGTATAGAGAATAGATTCAAGGTGGGAAAAATGATTATTGGATAACAGTTAAGGGATAATTTCAGTGGCCCAGCTAATCAATAAAAATAGTCTGGATTAGGACTGTGGCAGTAGAGAATTCACACTGCGTTTTGGAGACAGAACTAGTAGGATGTACTGATGGATTAACGTGCCTCGGGCAGAGGGAAAGTGAGGAGAGACAGATGATTTCCAGAACACTGCTTCACAACTGTGGTGATGGTGGTGACAGTTAGTGTTCAATCAGAAGGCTAAAGGAGAAGCCATTTTGGTCTGTTAGGGCCCAAAATTAATACAATAATGTGGGTTTTTTTTTTTTTTCCATTTCATATAAAGTTCAGAACTCCTAAATCATTATTTTTAGTTTTTTAAAATTTGTAGACAAGGTA
The DNA here is from genome assembly GCA_006410635.1 of Cephalophus harveyi. Lineage (NCBI taxonomy): Eukaryota > Metazoa > Chordata > Mammalia > Artiodactyla > Bovidae > Cephalophus > Cephalophus harveyi. The sequence continues at coordinate 20,528 of SJYT01040709.1, read as the reverse complement.
TTTGTGAAAAGTGTATTTGTGGATTTTTTGAAATCGTCATTTGAAATTATCATTGACTACATCCTTAACATGTAGTCAAAGACGAACAACTGCATTAATAGCAAGAGGCATAATGTATGTTTAGAAATGTGGAGGACAGAAACTCAAAAGGAAGTGGGAATTTAAGTCTCCTGATGGAAGGGAGAGAGAGAAAGTGTGTGTGTGTGTGTGTGTGTGTATGTGTGTGTGTGTGTGTGTGTATGTGTGTGTGTGTGTGTCTGTGCATGTTTATGTAGGAGTATATGTGGGCAGATTATAGTCTATAGATGAGCTTATTTCCTTAGCTATTACATCTATAAATTTGCCACAGTCTTCCCCCACCTTGGTGTGTCATGAGTATAGTAGATCCTATCCTATGTAATGATAAATTGAGACAAATTTTCTCCTTCTTGGTTTTATGGTTATTTCTTCTAAAATCTGGAATAATGTTTTTTGTTTAAGTTGCTGCAAATAATCATTCAACGTCAATGCTGAATATTCCAACTCTTGCCACCCCCCTCTAGTTCATTGCTATTTCGTGTTAGATGGGGCACTGGGTCCAATTATAGCTTTGCTTTTAATTACAAACTTTGCATATGTGTGCATTAATTAGAAGATTTTATTGCTTTGTATTTTATGGCTGGAGGTTGTGAACTGTAGCAATCCAATATACCACTTAAGGGGATAATACAAATTTAGAATAATAAAAAGAAATTTATAATGATCATCTCAGGCATCCAAAGTATTGTATAGAAAAATAATAAAGCATAAATGCAATATACACAAGACTCAGGCCCATTCTCCTTCTTTAATTAAGAGGTTTAATATTGTAAAGAAGACATTTAAAGATCTAGAACAACATATATCTGACACTTGTTTAGGCTGAGGATCTAAAAGTAGGACCTTAGGCGTGTGTTTTAATGTGCCTGCCCATTAGAAGAAGGGGGTCATGATGTTAAAACCCAATGTTCTAAGGTCATTTGTATGTGAAAAAAGTAGTCCTATGCCTATGAGAAGGGACACATATTGCTTGAATAAGCCTTCAGTCAAGAGGCCTGCTGCTAGAAAAGAGTGAACCTCAGTAAATTTGCAAAACAGTATTTTGACTGAATATTGTAAGACCAAAGACAAAATAACACTATACAAATGCTATAATCTAGTTAGTGAATGTGCTTCTCACAGAGTCTATGTTAGAAATCCTGAAAAATTGGATTATGTACTAGAGTTGCACAAATGAGACTGCATATCCACTTAAATGGTAAATAATAAAGTAGACATTCCCCTTCACAGATCACAGCCTTGCTGCGGTGAAGGTATTTACATAACTCTATGAGCTATTTCAAATCCTGAAAGATGATGCTGAGAAAGTGCTGCACTCAAAATGCCAGCAAATTTGGAAGACTCAGCAGTGGCCACAGGACTGGAAAAGGTCAGTTTTCATTCCAATCCCAAAGGAAGGCAATGCCAAAGAATGCTCAAACTACCACACAATTGAACTCATCTCACATGCTATTAGGGTAATGCTCAGAATTCTCCAAGCCAAGCTTCAGCAATACGTGAACCATGAAATTCCAGATGTTCAAACTGGTTTTAGAAAAGGCAGGGGAACCAGAGATCAAATTGCCAACATCTGCTGGATCATCAAAAAAACAAGAGAGTTCCAGAAAAACATCTATTTCTGCTTTATCGAATATGCCAAAGCCTTTGACTATGTGGAACATTCTGAAAGAGATGAGAATACCAGACCACCTAACCTGCCTCTTGAGAAACCTATATGCAGGTCAAGAAGCAACATTTAGAACTGGACATGGAACAACAGACTGGTTCCAAATAGGGAAAGGAGTGCGTCAAGGCTGTCTACTGTCACCCTGCTTATTTAACTTATATGTAGAGTACAACATGAGAAACGCTGGGCTGGAAGAAGCACAAGATGGAATCAAGATTGCCAGGAGAAATATCAATAACCTCAGATATGCAGATGACACCACCCTTATGGCAGAAAGTGAAGAGGAACTAAAAAGCCTCTTGATGAAACTGAAAGGGGAGAGTGGAGAAGTTGGCTTAAAGCTCAACATTCAGAAAACGAAGATCATGACATCTGGTCCCATCACTTCATGGCAAATAGATGGGGAAACAGTTCTGATGCTGGGAGGGATTGGGGGCAGGAGGAGAAGGGGACGACCGAGGATGAGATGGCTGTATGGCATCACTAACTCGATGAACGTGAGTCTGAGTGAACTCCGGGAGATGGTGATGGACAGGAAGGGCCTGGCGTGCTGCGATTCATGGGGTTGCAGAGAGTCGGACACGACTGAGCAACTGAACTGAACTGATAGCTGCCAGAACTTACACCAGCCGGTGGAAAAGACTCTTGGAGGGCAAAAACAGAACCTTGTCTGCACCAGGACCCTGGAGAAAGGAGCAGTGACCCCACAAGAGACTGACCCAGACTTGCCCGTGAGTGTCCAGCAGTCTCCAGCAGAGGTGTGGGTCAGCTGTGGCCTGCTGCAGGGTTGGGGGCATTGAGTGCAGCAATGCATGCACAGGACATCACTCAGTCTNGAAAAGACTCTTGGAGGGCAAAAACAGAACCTTGTCTGCACCAGGACCCTGGAGAAAGGAGCAGTGACCCCACAAGAGACTGACCCAGACTTGCCCGTGAGTGTCCAGCAGTCTCCAGCAGAGGTGTGGGTCAGCTGTGGCCTGCTGCAGGGTTGGGGGCATTGAGTGCAGCAATGCATGCACAGGACATCACTCAGTCTTGTCCGACTCTTTGCGACCCTATGGACTGTAGCCTACCAGGCTCCTCAGTCCATGGAATTTTCCAGGCAAGAGTACTGGAGTGGGTTGGTATTTCCTTCTCCTGGGGATCTTTCCAACCCAGGGATCAAACCCGGGTCTCCTGCACTGCAGACAGATGCTTAACCATCTGAACCACCAGGAAAGCCCCAGGACTTTAGAAGAAGGACTCAATCATCTTCATTACCTCCACCATAGTTCTCAGGTCAAACAACAGGGAGAGAACACAACCCGGCCCATTAACAGAAAAAGATTTACTGAGCATGCCCCCGCCCATCAGAACAAGACCCAGTTTCCGCC
>SJYT01040706.1:42445-56497 GCA_006410635.1 Cephalophus harveyi | reverse complement strand
ATCTAATGATTTCATTTGAGGAAGTGTTCAGACTCTTACTCTAGAAGCTGGTTTTCGTATCCTATGAACTGCTTCCTGAAGCCCTGACAACTGGGCAGCCCTGCTCCAATCAATTAGCTGCACAGTAAGTCCTTCACATTGGCATGCAAACAGCCAGGGTGTGCTATAGGGACAACACCACACACAGAAAGGAAAATTTCGGCTTCCCAGGTGGTTCAGCAGTAAAGAATCTGCCTGCCCATGCAGGAGACACAGGAGAAGCGGGTTTGATGCCTGGTCGGGAAGATCCCCTGCAGAAGGAAATGGCAACCCACTCCAGTATTCTTGCCTGGAAAACCCTATAAACAGAGCAGCCTGGCAGGCTACAGTCCACGGGATAGTCAAGAGTCAGACATGACTAAACAGCAACAAAAGGAAAACTGTAGGGGTTTTAAAAGAGGAAGGAACAATAAGCTTATGAGGTGATACAAATCACCTTTCAAGTTGTACATCAGAAACTTTCACAAGTACCCCAAGTTCCATCTGATACATACCAGGCCCGTGCAGCTCTAACAGCCCGGCAGTGGGGGAAGTCTAAAGTACACTGCTCTGGGGGCTTGACGGCCTCTGCCGAGGGGCCCCAACTTTTTTTGAACTTTCCTTGCACCTTAACAGAAAAATCCAGGGTAAGCAGGAGACAGAGGGGAAGGGAGACCAAGAGGAGACAAAGGGCAGCAGCAGCAGAGGGGTAAGCAGGGCAGACCCTGTCACATACCCGCCCTGCCTGCCATCTCACAGCATCTCTACAGGCCTTCCAGCTATTTCCAGCAGCCTGGCTGGGAGGAGCAAGACTGTGCCAGGTCTCTTGACTGACCGAGCCTGTGGACACCTGTGGGATGAACACAGGATGCACTGGTCAGACCATTACTTCTGCTGCCTCTACAATGGACAGGAACTGCACGTACAATGCAGTCAGCTTGCAGAACTTGGTGTCAATCATGAGGGCAACCACAAGGAATGGAGTGCTTGTGCCACCATTCGGGCCACCACTGGCCCACAGCAACCCATGACCTTGGCAGCCAAACTGGAATCCCCAGCCTCCATCAAGCGTTGCGACTCAACGGAGAGATTCTCTCTGTCCCTTCTTTCCCCTTCCCATTAAAATCTGCTGCTTCCAATAGAGGTAGGACCACACATACAGTCACCCAGTCAAGCACTGAAATCAAGAAAAAATATGTGAAAACTTTCCTAATAACAGGCATAACAATAAGTATATGTAACAGGTCCATACATTAAAAAATTCTTCCAATATACAATGAAATTTAATACATTAAACAGGTGAACTTGATAACCAACTCCCCCTTCATGAGTAATTTTGCAGCTAACTGTATGAAGTTTTTGACCCTGGGTCTAATCACAGAGCTGATGGACACATTCCATGAACAATCACATCCCCAAGACAGCCATTCCTTGTTTCCTTGAGTGACTGCCCTCATTTATGTTCTAATTCCTAATGCTTTGTCATTTTTTTCTCTTCCAATGACTTTAACACCATCCCAATGTTTCCTTATCTCCCTCAGCCTCAAAGTCCCTCTCAGGCCTGATCGCCACCCACCCACGCCTACATAGAATGGTCTGTTTACACAGCCAACTCAAGAAAGCAACACATACTTGAAGATGCTCATAATATTCACTCAGTTCCAGTAATATAGAAATCATTTATAATAAGACCATCTTTTCACATAGGTTTACTGTCGCATTGGCCAAGCTGAGTAATTGCCTGGAGGTTCTGGTGTCAGATTTATGCTACTACAAGCCAAGCAATAACCTTTGGTCCAAAGCAATCAAACTCTGCCCTGGATACTGGCTCCAAGAGTTGGCATGAGCTCACCGATTGTCACTGTTGCTGGTGACACCACAAGTCCAAGAGTCAAAAAGGGGCTCTTTGAGTTGTAGGGCAGGCAATTTGTCAAGCCTGGGGCTCCACTGCACCACAAAGATGGCACGATGCCTCAGTGACCACAAAGTTCCAACCCAGTGCTCACACTGACCTGCCCAGTAACTCTTGCACAACTTGACAGTGGTGAGCAGCACTGGGCAGCTCTCCCAGGAGCTCACACTGTCACTATTCAGGGAGCCCATGGGCTAAGTTAAGGGCTTTCCACATGGCCCTGTGGTAAAGAATCCGCCTGCAAGAGGCCTGAGTTCGATCCCTGGGTCAGGAAAATCCCCTGAGTAGGAAATGGCAACCCACTCCGGTATACTTGCCTGGGAAATCCATGGACAGAGGAGCCTGCTGGGGCTCATAAAGACTCAGACACGACTGAGTGACTGAGCACAGCACAGCGCGGCTCAACTTACAGCACCCCGAGGAGCGCTTCTCTTATGCTCAGATTCAGTCATGTCCAACTTCATACTGAAAAACAAACACTGTGCTTTTATCTACAAGCTAATAATAAAAAGTGCAAAAATAATAGATTTATTAAAGCATCCTTATTTTTTGGCAATAATTTTTTAAATGGTAGTGAGCACCGAAGAATTGATGCTTTTGAACTGTGGTGTTGGAGAAGACTCTTGAGAGTCCCTTGGACTGCAAGGAGATCCAACCAGTCCATTCTGAAGTGGATTAGCCCTGGGATTTCTTTGGAAGGAATGATGCTAAAGCTGAAACTCCAGTACTTTGGCCATCTCATGCGAAGAGTTGACTCATTGGAAAAGACTCTGATGCTGGGGGCAGGAGGAGAAGGGGACGACCGAGGATGAGATGGCTGGATGGCATCACTGACTTGATGAATGTGAGTCTGAGTGAACTCCGGGAGTTGGTGATGGACAGGGAGGCCTGGTGTGCTGCGATTCATGGGGTTGCAAAGAGTCGGACACGACTGAGCGACTGAACTGAACTGATAGTTGATTTACAATGTTGTGCCAATCTCTGCTATACAGCAAAGTGACAGTGTTATACACCTATATACATTTTAAAAGCAGTTTTAGAGTTACAGAATTGAACAGAAAGTGGTTCCCACATACCTTCATAAGACCCCTTCCCACTTTCCTCTATTTTTGATACCCTGCATTATTGTAATATATTTTTTATAGTTGTTGAACCATCATTGATAACTATTAACTAATCTTAATAGTTTACATTAGGGTTCACTCGGTGTGTGTTGTGTGTTCTATAGATTTTGACTAATGTTGAAGGATTTAAAAAAAAAACAACCCTTTCCAGGAATGTCCTGGCAGTCCAGTGGTTAAGACTCCCACACTTACTGCCAAGGGCCCAGGTTTGATCCCAGGACAGGAAACTAAGATCCAACAAGCTGCAAGCCATGCCCAATAAAAACAAAACAAAATCTTTCCAGTACCTTTTGAGGAACAATAAATCTCCTTACCACAAGAGCATTTTAATTGCTTTAGCTTTGTAAAAGTAAGTTTTGTAGGAACATTGTAATGTACATCACTCATTCCTTTTCAGTGAATCATGGTTTCAACAACTGTCTATAATAGACCCACATATTCAACTTTATCTGAAAACCAACCCTTCACAATTCTCAAACCACCAGCATGGCCCCAAACTTAAAAGGAGTTTGAATTATTGGACCATGAAACAAAAAGAAAAATAATCTCCAAGATGACATCTGACATGTTGGAATTAGTCTGCTGATGACTTGGTCTGGAGATGTTTATAAAAACAGCTTTGTCATGAGAAAGCAGAGCAGCGTAAGAGAAGTAGTATCAGGAGACAGAAAAGAAGAGGAGGAATAAACCTGGGAAAGAAAAGCAAAGAAGGGCAGAGAACAGTCGAAATCAGGAGTGTCAGATGGAGACTAGATGCAGGACAGAGCAACAGCAATGGAAAGGAAAGCTTGTTAGACACAAATTACGGTGACATGGATTATTTTGAGGGAGTGAGGAAGAGAGAAACTGCATCTCAATACTGTGTGTGTGTGTGCCCAGTTGCTTCAGTCGTGTCTGACTCTTTGCACCCCATGGACTGTAGCCCACCAAGTTCCTCTGTCCACGGGGCTTCTCCAGCCAAGAATGCTGGAATGGGTTGCCATTTCCTCCTCCAGATCTTTCTGACCCAGGGATTGAACCAGTGTCTCTTATGTCTCCCGCATTGGCAGGCAGTTTCTTTACCACTAGCGCCACCTGGGAAGCCCCTATCTCTCCTGTGAAGCTGTGTGAAGCTGTGAAGCTCACTCAGTTGTGTCCGACTCTTTGCGACCCCATGGACTGTAGCCTACCATACTCTTCCATCCGTGGGATTCTCCAGGCAAGAATACTGGAGTGGGTTGCCATCTCCTTCTCCAGGAGATCTTCCCAACCCAGGGATCGAACCCCAGTCTCCCACACTGTAGGCAGACACTTTACCATCTGAGCCACCAGGGAAGCTCCTATAGCCCTTCAACTGCTTAATCATTCGTTCAACTGAATATATCAATGGGAAAGCAACAGACAGCATGTGAAAAGCTGGCTTTGCACTAGTGTGTAAGGATGGTACACCTTCCATCCACTTTAAATTCCCCCTGAAACCATTTCAAATCTTTCGGAAGGCTCAGGGGGTAGGGTTATTCCTGAATAATGATTATATATTGATACACACACTAGCTGGAGGTATAGATCTACAGATGTAAAACATTTGTTCTCATTGCTTTCAGACTTAATCTATGAATAAGTATGAAGCAAGATTCAAATTACATTATGTGTCCTATCCTTGAGGGATTTGACATGTCACTACCTATTTCAGAAGAACATATACCACACTTTTCCATTTTATTAGAATTGTTTCTCTCTTGGTTTTTATCTCCCTTCAATCCAAGTATGTAGTGAGACTATGTAATAAGGAGGCTGTAGTTTACCCGCAGACAAAATTCTTAAGTACACATCTTTAAGCAAGCAGGAAAAGATTCTAGAAAGTCAAGCCTGGAATCTGCCTGTAATATTATTTTATCTCAAATACAGAGAAGAAAACAGTGTTTTGGATTTATATCTGGTCTTTGGATCAAGAAAGATCCACAAACTTTTCAAATCTAAGTTAGAAAGCAGCTTTTACACAGGAGCAGATCAGCAGTGGCCTGGGGACTGGGGCAAGGGAAGAATGTGCTGCAAAAAAAAGAAGTGAAAGGAAGCATATAGGGGTAATGAGTGCTTCAAATATTCCACATCCCCAGAGTGGCAGTGGCCTCACGGGTGTATACCCCTGCTACAACCCGTATGCCTTAACTGGATGTAGTTTACTTATATAAATTATACTCAATAGAGTGGATATCAGATTATCTTGATAATCATTCCACAATGTATATCAAACCATCACATGGTACACTTCCTTTTTTCTTTTTTTCATGTTATTTTTAACATTTTTAAATTGAAGTGTAGTTAATTTACAATGTTTTTAAATTTACAGTGTTTTCAGGTGTACAGAAAAGTGATTCAGTTATATACATATATCTATTCTTTTTCAGATTCTTCTCCATTAGAGGTTATTACAAGATATGGAATATATAGTTCCCTGTTATACAGTAGGCCCTTGTTGTCTATTTTGTATACAGTAGTGTGTACACGTTCATCCTGAACTCCTAATTTATCTATTATAATTTATGACAGATTTATTGTACTTAATTTATTGTACCACACTACACCTATAAAAATATATGTTATTCTTTAATAAATTGGGGGAAGTTGATATTTAAAAAGTGGCTCCAACAAAGGCCAACTGTTTTATCTGTAGATACAAGTATAAGCTTTTACCTCCTATTAGCTCGGCTGCTTCATTTCTTTTCCTTAGTGTGGTTACATGTGCTTACTACACTGGAAATTTTTGCAACTTGTGGCCCAGAAGGGAAGAGTCCAGAATTTGAAAATTTGAACTGACCCTGGTATTTGAAGATGTAGAATCTTTGACAAGGAACTCAAAGTGTCTCCTTAGCATCTAGAAATCATCTGACTGATATATTTTTTAAACATTTTAAGTATTTGAAGCTATCATTATTTACAGGGTGCTTCTTACAAACTGTTGAAAAACAAAATTTTGTTAATTCAAATGTCTAAATTCGCCACTATGGTTTAGTGACATAAAAATTTTTGGAATTTATGTGTCTGTGTGCCTGTATGCACTTATTAGTCTCTAAGCAACCTGGGGAGACACCTGTTAACCTGGGGGGACACCTGTTACTTCAGTTCACCTAGTCACACAGAAGTGGAGATAATAAATTATGTCTATAAACAGATGCTGGCAATCAGCTTCCCAAACAAGAATAAAGTCTAATAGTAGACCTGACAGAGATTCACTGAAAAAACAATCCTTAATGTCTTCCTAATAAATCACACATTTTTAATCTGACAGATGCCAAGCAGCCTTATCTGCACTCTAAAACTGAAAGTGAATAGCAAAACTTGTTGAGTATAGAAATTAACTTTTGTACCATCCTTATCAAAACAACCTTGACAATAAAATCTCTACATTGCCAGCTATCATGTCTTTAGTACTGAAAAGCATATTTAGAATTTTGTGGATTTTGTGAATTCTTGTGATTAGAACGTCTACTATGGAGTATGTCCTGAACATATGTAAGAACCAGAGTTCTTCGGTGGGTAAATAAAACCTACAGAAAGTAGAATGCTGGCAACCACGACTTATTTTGATAGCTCTTTTCTTTTTCTAGGTTTCATTGCACTTACAAAGCCAGTACACATGTATCTTTTATCTGTGTATTTTACACCTAGAGTACTCCCAAAATAAAAGTGCAAGCAAACCTCGTTGGTTTAAATACAGAGGAAAACCCATTGTCAGAAGAGAAATACAGCATACTGCAGGAAGCTGGGAAGAGCTGGCAGCTCACTGACAATATACATACTCATTAGCAGGCAATAATGAGGAACAGGAGCAAAAACTACTTCAGAACACACCCCTAGGCAAGGGTACAATTTTCTCATTTGTTCAAATAGTAAGCCCTTGGCAGGGAGTATCCATAATCATTATTCCATGTAGCTTTAGCATTTGCTGGGCCCCTGGCCACAGAGAAGGGATGATTTTGTGTTAAAGGTTTACATGTGTACACAGCCTATCACCGGATGTACTTTGTGGAATCTGTTCTAGCAGTGACATTTCTATATCAAGCAACACCGGATCTCACCACACACCTGCTCTGGAGAGCAGCTTCCCTGCCTATCCTAGGCTGAAAAACAGAGCTGGTCCAGGGTAGGCTAACTGCAATACTGGCAAACAAGGGAAGAGGAAGACACAGCGGCAGAGGAACCTGATGAGGACTCCAGGAGCCTGGAAAAAAGGCAAGTGGGCAGAGTCCATTGGACCCCCGCCTCCAAAAAAAAAAAAAGAAGAAGAAAAGTCACCCTGAGAGTAAAAGAGACATTCAGGCAAAGGAGATATGAAGAGAGTGACCTACGCAGCTACAGAAAGAACAAAGACGGCCAAGAAAGAAAGGCTGTCTCTTATACACATCTACCTTCTGCATGTGTCAGGAGCCTGGAAAAAAGGCAAGTGGGCAGAGTCCATTGGACCCCCGCCTCCAAAAAAAAAAAAAGAAGAAGAAAAGTCACCCTGAGAGTAAAAGAGACATTCAGGCAAAGGAGATATGAAGAGAGTGACCTACGCAGCTACAGAAAGAACAAAGACGGCCAAGAAAGAAAGGGAGGAAAGCTGAAGAATTTATTTTTTTTAACGGTGCTAGATTTAAAACAACGTTTGCACATGTGGGCACACGTGCATGTGCATTTGCTGCAACTGAACTTAAACTAAGTTTGGAAGCAAATACATCTTTAAAATTTCTTTTCCACAATTTTAAGACATCTCATTTTATAAAGGCAAAGGAAACTTTCATGCAGCAGTGGGTCCAATTGGGGCCTTCCAGGCTAGTATGTGTAAAGACTCTTATAAAGTTGCTGCTGCATTTCTGTGATTCTAGGCATATTCCATAGGCTTTGGTACTTATCCTTACCTCCAAGGCCAAAAGAAATTAAAGGCTAGCTGCTCAAAAGAGGTTTCCTACCACTAATGTTCAATTTCAATAAAGCAAATAACTGTTTGATCATTTTATGAAATTAGGAAAATCATGGCCTTTTTGGTATCCTTTACTATATAATTAACATACTTTCACCATAATAACTTGTTCTCTTGAGAGACAGGCCAACAGAAGGTTCTGGCTTTGAAGAGTTATTAATTAGGAAATTAAAACTTACCTACACATGGAGGACCTAAAACTTCAAATTGGAACTCTGACATTAACACATCATACAACCTTGGATCATGTGCTTGACCTCTTTGAGCCTCAGTTTTCTCATCTGTAAAACAAAGGGAGGTGGATCCTGACAGCCCTTTAGCTGAAATTCTCCTACTCAAGTTAGAGGAGGAGGTATTTTAAGGAGCTTACAGGAGGAGGCCACATGATCTTTCTCTAACTCTTGGATGGCATTCCCATTTCACTCTTCATGATCATGACTTCTATCTGGAGATGCAACAGTAATTCAGACTTTTTGGTAAAATTTTTTAAAAACCTAAGACTACACTTATAAACTGGAGATTCTGCAATGGACTTGGGTCCACCATTTAAAAAAAAAATCACTGCATTAAAAAAGATATTCAAAACACTATCACTAATTTGGGGGTGGTGGATTATAACTGATTTTTATTTTCTTTAGGCTTGTCTGTATTTTCTGAATTTCCCCTCAATGAAAAAGTTCCGTTCTTATTTTAAAAATAGATTTTCAAAATGATTAATGTGTTCTTGCAAGTTTTACCAGATTTCTCAAGTCCACTCTAAAATCCTGGGGGAAGGGGTAACAAAATCAGGCAGTATCACAAAGCATGTCCACATGCAGTGGTTGAGTATTCAAGCGGCTGATTGCTATAGTCAGAATCAGGACATTATTATTATAATCAGAATCTATGGCTCACAGTTTTATGTGGAAATCAAAATGTACATTTTATCTAGATAATCTTTCTCTCTTTTTTTCCAGCATCCTGGCCTTTGAGAATCATGGTTAAAATTCCTTTAAAGTAAACGAAATGAAACATGAGGTGCTTCTTCTACCCACACACACAAAAAAAGCTTGCCGGACAAAATATGGTTGCTATTGGGCTGGTTTTTATTTTTCCTCTTTTTATGCTCTAAAACACAACACATCTAAAGTTAAAATAAATATTTAGCTGTCAAAACAAAACACATACCCCCATATGGAAAACACAAGTATGAATTTGATGATGTTTATTGTAAAAACAATGTCCACAGCAAAAACAAATGTTTAAATTGTGTACAAAGACTACAAAACTAAATGCTGTCATTGTTAAGTTCTATACAACAATTCAAAAAAGGCAGAAGGTAAGATGTGGAAAGGATATACATGCAATTAGGTAACTTTTAGTTTCACCATTATAAAAACAGTGTTTAAAACTTTCCTGATAGACAGACTACAAAGTTCTCCAAAATGACAACTGCAGTTTCAGTTTGGGTAGAACTCTAGAACAAATTTCATATTGAACTGCATTCTCCTCAGTTGAGGAAGGTATAGTGGTTCACCTCTCCACTCTCCACCTGGATGTAATCCATTTCTACAACACGTTACCTCTGAAAGGACTTTTTACCTAGGACTACTCACTCACCTCTCTGCAGTAGGCTCCTTGCCTCACCCACTTCAGCAACCCAAGCTTCAGAGAACGCAGCAAGGGACAATGGTTTGGGCTGAAGTTCAAATCCCAACTCTGCCACTTATTAGTTGTGTAATCTTAGACAAGGTACTTAACCAACTTCATCTGTGCATCATAACCACTTTGCACAGTTGTAGAATCAAATTACATAATGGTATAAATTCAATTCATATTTTCTTTTTTTAAAAATTAAATTATTTGGCTACCTTGGGTCTCAGTTGGATCACGCGGGATATTCATTGTGGCATGAGGGCTTACTGCCTCACGGCATATTGGATCTTAGTTCCCCAACCAGGGATTGAACCTGCATCCCCTGCACTATAAGGCAGATTCTCAACTGCTGGACCACCAAGAAGTCCCTCACATATTTTCTAGAGTTATAGTAGGCCTTCAAGTAATGTCAGATCTCTTTCTCCCCCTACTTCCATATGATTAAATTTAACATTCATAGTTTTAATTACTCTTCAGCAAACTTAATGGTATATAGGACATATTGTAATTTTGATTTTAACTAAGATTTTGAATGGAGCACACCACAAGGGAGACAGTATGATGTTGTGCTCAAAACCATGAACTTCTGAGAAGTAGCAGACAATCTTAATTTTGGTGTCTCTGTTTAACCGTGACCAGCTGTGAGACCGAGGGCAAATTACCTCTCTGGGCCTGGTTCTTCATTTAAAAACTGAAGTGACTATACAATGTATACAGGGGCCTGGCACAGGGTTAAGCACTATAAATGATAGCTTTTATCAGTCTTAATTATTTGGGTTGATGTTCAGGAACTAGTCACTCTTAAGACTAGTAAAGTAAGCTCAACTCCTTATTCACATCAAGACACTGTTAGTGTTCTCTCCTAAAATTACGTTTTACTGCATTTCATACAGGAAATTGCATCAACCTCAGCATTATTCACAATTAGGGTCAGGTGATACTCTGTTGTGGGGGGCTGCTCCATGCATCATAGAATGTTTAAGCCTCTTGCCTGACTTCTATCCACTAGACATACCCAAAGCTGTGATCACCAAAACTCTTTCCAGACATTGTTCAATGTCCCCTAGGGGGCAAAAGTGCCCCAGTTCAAATTCACTGGTCTAGAACTACCCGCAGATGGGAACTCTCAAAAACTTGGGAGGCAGCCCCGCAGGAGGACAAAGTCTTACTCGCACTCTCATTTAGTTTTATCTACTCCTCCACGCTCCATCATTCATTGGTACCCATAAGTCAAAGTTGACCATAGAAAAATAAATTTTTTGGCCCAATTTGCTGTCAGAAGCTGCTTTAAGTCACAGGAAAGAACGCTGGCCTGGTTGTGTTTTCACTACTCTGTACATGCATGCCAAGTCACTTTTGTCGTGTCCGACTCTTTGCGACCCTATGGACTGTAGCCCGCCAGGCTCCTCTGTCCATGGGATTCTCCAGGCAAGAACATTGGAGTTGGTTGCCAGGCTCTCCTCCAGAAGACCTTCCCAATCCAGGGATCAAACCTACGTCTCTCATATGTCTCCTGCCCTGGCAGGCGGGTTCTTTACCACTAGCACCACCTGGGAAGCCCCACTACTCTCTACAGTCATGCAAAATGTTGAACTTTAAAAATCAAGAAATCTGCTATGTCCTAATTACATAAAAAATTTAAAAGGCCATTGACCTTAAGATGACTTATATATCATATTACCCAAACTGACAGACTATGTCTTCGTTAGGAAGGTGAGATGGAATTTATACAGTGACTAAATACCCCAGAAAAAAGGCTCCCCTGTTTGCACGGCTGTAGTATGTTTACTGTCCAGTCCAAAAGACTCTGGACAACTCTCGATTATTCACAATGAATTCACTGTCTATTTTTCACTTTAATAACTGCACCGGAAAGCAGGAGCGATTGCTTATCCACTGTGCATCTAGCACAGAGCCTCCAACAGAGGCCGTAACTCAGCAAATGTTGGTTGAATAAATAAATGGCCATATAGTCTGCTTAATTAAGTACTCTGTTGACCAAAAAGAAAAAAGAACCCTTCTTTACTCTCGTCCAACAGGAGCTGAAAGAAAAGATCTTTTAAGAGAAAATAATTATAGTCTACTCCCTTTTACTCCAAACCCAAACAACTGGAAAGTTCAATTAACCAAAAAACTTTTGTAGGTAAAAGTTGGGGATAGCAGCCAAATAGATAAGGCCTAGAGTTCAAGCAAGCATGAACATTTGTTCAACTCCCACAAGGTCATAAAAATTGGCACAAGAAGGAAAGAAGGGAACCCGGAGGTGGGAAGCAGGAAAACAGAGCTGGATCAGCCTCAGGAGGTTAACGCGGCCATCCTTCAGTGAACAGCTCTTTTTTTTTTTTTTAATGTCAAAACTTTATAGAGGTGAGAGTCAAGGTCTTAAATTAATTTGTAGGTTTGATTTACAAATTACTTTTCAAATGGATATAAGCAAAACTTTTAAGAATATTTAGAGAAACTTCCCGCAATGCAGGGGACATGGTTAGATCTCTAGTTAGGAACTAAGATCCCACGTGCCACAGAAGAATTAAGCCTTAGTGCAGCAATGAAAGATCCTGCATATCGCAACTAAGTCAAGTAAGTGTAAAAAATATTTAGAAAGATATATGACCATATTTTTGTTAATTTTTGAAGTTTATTTTTTTTCTCTCTTCCTCCAGTCCTGCAGGGCAAACAACACATTCTCAAAAAGCTGGGTAAAAGACACTTCATTTACTCCTTTTGTCTAGAGAAATTCTAGGGCCCACCACCATCACATGCTTCTCTCTGTAAAAAATTTCATCACTCCCAGCATTTTATTCACATGAGAAAATATCAGATTTAAACTGCACTTTTAATGTATTATTCTTAGATCATTAACCAGTGTATAGAATTGGATATCACATTAACATTAGAAATGATGCAAACAATACTGTTCATTTAAATGTACTCTCATCCATCTTTGAGATCAAAACCTCTATTTCCACTTAAAACATTTCCAGTTTATCATTTCCAGTACACAAATAAATTATCTTGTTTAAGTGGTCCATTAGTTGGACACATTAAGTTAGCTTCAATTTCCTGGTATCACATAAGGGGAATTTTACCAATTTAAATCTTATACCATTTTTTTAAACTTTCACTCAAAAATCTAGACTTGGTTGAAAAAAAAAAATGTTTTCGTTCTCCAAAAATTCAATATGGGAATGGTAGCTCAGAATTTAAAAAACCAGATATAGTTACAGACTCTGTATGGTAGTCTTAAGACTATATACTTATTGGTAGGTGGCTTGCACAAATCATGGTATGTATGACCAGTTTCCTGTTGCATAAAGATTATATTTGCTCTTAAAAATGTTAAATAAGCATTTTTAAAGACTAAAGGTAAAGACTAGATTGGAACCTTATGCAACCAAAATGGGAAAGCACATCTAGCCTCACCACATTAAAGGCCTGAGCCTTTTCAGTATGTATTCTTCCTAAGCAAATATGAGCATGAGTTTCCAAAAGCAAAGCAACCATCCCAGAAGCCCTTGCTTCCTCAGTGTAAAGAATGGGGAGGGTTCTGTTGTGTTCCTGGAGATGAGCTGGGGAGGAAAAGGCTTCGCAAAATTCCAAGGGGCTCATAATTAAAGTGTATGCTATTCTGCAAATGTTCACATTTCCAAGGAACAACATAAAATTTACATTAAAACTGTCTTAATCAAGATAACGAAAAAAAATTATTCCTGCTGCTCGATAAGCTTGCCATAGATTTGATAACCCAGGGAAGAATTACAGGCAATTACAAAATGATGGCTCCAATTAGGAAAACTGGATCTACTCCAAATTCAAATCAAAGGGGGCTCAGACAATCCCGATGGAATAATTTAAATGACTATAAGGGACTGCCAGCAAAGACGTACGTTTAATTCTATTCCTACATCTTCTGAGAGCCAAGTAAAATACTACAACGACGTATGTCTCGCACTTCAGGAAATTCAAAAACCAACCTGGAATCCCCTTAATAAACCTTGTTCTCTTCTTTTCCCAAGGGCTCTCGCTGGTACAGGGTTTGTATTGTAAGGGGCAATCAAAATAAACCTGAGAAACTCGTACAGTCTCAAACGCAGAAAATCATATAGCGCCGAACACAAACCACACCAAGTCTATCCTTGCCGATTTCCAAACCTCTACCTAGTCCTGGATGCCTGCGAAGAGGCCGCAAGGAATGGAAGAGAAAAGAGAAACTTCGAAAGCAGAGACCTCTCTCCCAGAGCCTAGAACAGTCAGCACCTTGTTGGGATTTCACGCTTTTTGAGACGGAAAGGTCACACCCTGCAGGTTTGAAAATCCACCTTCTAAGACTCAACCCGTGTTACAG
Source organism: Cephalophus harveyi (assembly GCA_006410635.1). Classification (NCBI taxonomy): domain Eukaryota; kingdom Metazoa; phylum Chordata; class Mammalia; order Artiodactyla; family Bovidae; genus Cephalophus; species Cephalophus harveyi. The sequence continues at coordinate 42,521 of SJYT01040706.1, read as the reverse complement.
AACCTTCCTCCAGCTTCTCTAGGTCTTGCGCTGGAGCTGAAATACCCCTCTCCCCACCCCCATTCGCCCACCCCCC
>SJYT01040706.1:5489-40409 GCA_006410635.1 Cephalophus harveyi | reverse complement strand
GTACTCCATTTCTATAATTCGGTTAAGAATGCTATGTAAATGAGTCATATGGTGTGTAACCTTTGGGGATTGTTTTTTTTCACTCAGCTTAATTTACGAGTCATCCAAGTTGTGCGTGTCTGAAGTTTGCCCTCTTTTATTGTTGAGTGGTATTCCAGATCCAATTTGTATTTTTAAAAGATCACCTTGACTACCTATGTGGAGAAAGGTTCAGAGGAGACTGAGGCTCAAAGCAGGAAAACTAGTTAGGATGCTTCCTAATAATCCCTATCAAAGCGGATGGTGGTTTCTATTAGGCTGGTGCCTGTAGAGGGAAGTGGAAGGATTTGATGAACCAGATTAGGTGAGGAAAATACAGTTAAAGTAGAGACAACATAGTAGAGATGGTTGTTTTGAGATGTTTCACTGTAAAGGGGAACAGAAGTGGAGTGGAATGGGAGGGACAAGTAGGGACAAGAGAAGATTCCTTTCTCTCTTTTTCATTTGAGAGATGAGAGCATGTGGAGGGATAACCAGTAGGGAGGGATTGCTGATGGCTTACCAGTGGAGTCAGTCCCTGCCTAGCCCAGAGGGAAAGAGAGCTGGGGCCCTCCACCTGCTGAAAGAAGTTCTCCACTGTAAAGACAACACAGGTATATGCTGATCAGTGGTCTGGGGGGTGGGGGAGTCAGGGAAGGGCTGTTATAACTCCTGTTTCCCCCCTAGTACACAGACTGGGCGCTGGCCTCCCATAGAGGGGAGCATACATCCTTGCAAGGTTCCCTTTTTTTCCATTGGTGCGTAGCTCTTCCCCTTTCCCATTCCAAGCCCTAAAGTTTGGTCTTTCTGGATGGTTGGAGAGGCTGTGGCTTCACACTTGCTAGAAAAAAGAAGTCAATCTGTCCCACCCTGATCCCAAGAAACTTCTGAACAATGAACTCCGTTGCAGGTAACTCTGGGAATAGAGTGCCAGCTCCCAGCTTTGTTTTGGGGGCTCCAAAATCACTGCAGATGGTGACTGCAGCCATGAAATTAAAAGACACTTGCTCCTTGGAAGGAAAGCTATGACAGACCTAGACAAAAGCAGAGACATTACTTTGCCAACAAAAGTCCATCTAATCAAAGTCATGGTTTTTCCCGTAGTCATGTATGGATGTGAAAGTTGGACTATAAAGAAAGCTGAGCACTGAAGAACTGGTGCTTTTGAACTGTGGTATTGGAGAAGACTTCTGAGAGCCCCTTGGACTGCAAGGAGATCCAACCAGCCCATCCTAAAGGAAATCAGTCCTGAGTATTCATTGGAAGGACTGATATTGAAGCTCCAATACTTTGGCCACCAGATGTGAAGAACTGACTCATTGGAAAAGACCCTGATGCTGGGGAAGATTGAAGGCAGGAGGAGAAGGGGATAACAGAGGAAGAGATGCTTGGATGGCATCACCAACTCGAAGGACATAAATTTGAGCAAGATCCGGGAGTTGGTGATGGACAGGGAAGCCTGGCGTGCTGCAGTCCATGGGATCACAAAGAATCAGACACGACTGAGCAACTGAATTGAACTGAACTGAACCCAGCTCCTAAACAGCCCAGAGGCATCCAAGAGGGGGGCTCTAGGAAGGGTCCTCTGCCAGAGAACCTTCGGCTGTCTAGCCATTTGGCATTCAATAAGTGTTACTTGTGGTTCATTCCTCACAAGATCTTTTTTTTCTTCCCCACTTCCTTTCTCCATCTTTCCTTCCCCCCTTCCTTCTGCTGCCCACACTCTTTCCTCCCTTCCTCCCTTCTGCAGATGTTTGTGTCCTGCTCCTACTAGGTGCAAGGTCCAGATCTCCCACATTGCCCATGCTTGGTCTACATTCTAGACCAGTCCTATCTGCCTCTTAACACTTCATCTCCTTGGATTTGAACTCAACTTTTGTGGGTCATGGAAACACATTGTTCCACTTAAAATATGTGGGAGACTGTGTTGCAGAATAAGCAAAACAGATAAAAGGAAAGAGGCTGCCCAAATTGTGAACTTGTGTGCTACATTCTGGTACTGTTTTCAGCATGAAGAAGCAAAAAAGAAATTAAACAGACTAAAATCAGATGGTATAATCTCAGATCTGATCTTTTTAATTTCTGTTTGAGTAATGAAATAGGCCCAAGGACAAGGGTCTTAGATTTCAACAGAATTTAAAGCACCCTGGGAAAGAAATATGAAGCATTTATTAGCACATGAAGTTATCAACTCCTTTGCCTTGTCTTCAAAAAGTACAGGCTGACCAATGATTCTGTTATTGAAGGTGTATTACCTATCAGACAGTTTATATGCATCATTTTATTTATTCCTCACTTTATTAACTCTTCAGTTGAGTTCAGTTGCTCAGTCGTGTCTGACTCTTCATGACCCCCTGGACTGCAGCACACCAGGCTTCCCTGTCCGTCACCAACTCATGGAGTTTGCTCAAACTCATGTCCATCGAGTCAGTGAGACCATCCAACCATCTCATCCTCTGTCATCCCCTTCTCCTCCTGCCTTCAATTTTACCCAGCATCAGGGTTTTTTCAAATGAGTCAGTTTTTCACATCGAGTATTGGAGCTTCAGCATCAATATCAGTCCTTCCAATGAACATTCAGGACTGATTTTGTTTAGGATTGACTGGTTTAATCTTGCGGTCCAAGGGATTCTCAAGAGTCTTCTCCAATACCACAGTTCAAAAGCATCAATTCTTCAGTGCTCAGCTTTCTTTATAGTCCAACTCTCACATCCATACATGACTACTGGAAAAACCATAGCTTTGACTAGACGGACCTTGTTGGCAAAGTAATGTCTCTGCTTTTTAATATGCTGTCTAGGTCTGTCATAGCTTTTTTTCCAAGGAGCAAGTGTCTTTTAATTTCATGGCTGCAGTCACCATCTGCAGTGATTTTGGAGCCCAAGAAAATAAAGTCTGTCACTGTTTCCATTGTTTTCCCATCTATTTGCCATGAAGTGATGGAACCAGACGCCATGATCTTAGTTTTCTCAATGTTGAGTTTTAAGCCAATGTTTTCACTCTCTTTTTTCACTTTCATCAAGAGATTCTTTAGTTCCTCTTCACTTTCTGCCATAAGGGTGGTATCATCTGCATATTCGAGGCTATGGATATTTCTCCCAGCAATCTTGATTCCAGCTTGGGCTTCATCCAGCGCAGTAATTTTTGCCTGATATACTCTGAAGATCAGTTAAATAAGCAGGGTGGCAATATACAGCCTTGACGTACTCCTTTCCCGATTTGGAACCAGTCTGTTGTTCCATGTCCAGTTCTAACTGTTGCTTCTTGACCTGCATACAGATTTCTCAGGAGGCAGGTAAGGTGGTATGGTATTCCCATCTCTTGAAGAATTTTCCATAGTTTGTTGTGATCCACACAAAGGCTTTGGCCAGGTCAATAAAGCAGAAGTAGATGTTTTTGTGGAGTTCTCTTGCTTTGATCCAATGGATGCTGGCAATTTGATCTCTGGTTCCTTTGCCTTTTCTACATTCAGCTTGAACATCTGGAAGTTCATGGTTCATGTCTGCTGAAGCCTGGCTTGGAGAATTTTGAGCATGACTTTGCTAGCGTGTGAGATGAGTGCAATTGTGTTTTCTTTGGCATTGCCCTTCTTTGGGATTGGAATGAAAACTGACCCTTTCAGTCCTCTGGCCACTGCTGTGTTTTCCAAATTTGCTGGCATATTGAGTGCAGCACTTTCACAGCATCATCTTTTAGGATTTGAAACAGCTCAACTGGAATTCCATCACCTCCACTGGCTTTGTTGGTAGTGATGCTTCCTACTTTTGCATTCCAGTCGCCTATAATGAAAAGGACATTTTTTTTGGGTGTTAGTTCTAAAAGGTCTTGTAGGTCTTCACAAAACCATTCAACTTCAGCTTCTTCAGTGTTACTGGCTGGGGCATAGACTTGGATAACTGTGATATTGAATGGTTTGCCTTGGAGACGAACAGAGATCATTCTGTCGTTTTTGAGATTGCATCCAAGTACTGCATTTCGGACTCTTTTGTTGACCATGATGGCTACTGCATTTCTTCTGAGGGATTCCTGCCCGCAGTAGTAGATATAATGGTCATCTGAGTTAAATTCACCCATTCCAGTCCATTTTAGTTCACTGATTCCTAGAATGTTGACGTTCACCCTTGCCATCTGTTTGACCACTTCCAATTTGCCTTGATTCATGGACCTAACATTCCAGGTTCCTATGCAATATTGCTCTTAACAGCATCGGATCGTGCTTCTATCACCAGTCACATGCACAACGGGTATTGTTTTTGCTTTGGCTCCATCCCTTCATTCTTTCTGGAGTTATTTCTCCACTGATCTCCAGTAGCATACTGGGCACCTAATGACCTGGGGAGTTCCTCTTTTGGTATCCTATCATTTTGCCTGTTCATACTGTTCATGGGGTTCTCAAGGCAAGACTACTGAAGTGGCTTGCCATTCCCTTCTCCAGTAGACCACATTCTGTCAGACGTCTCCACCATGACCCGCCCATCTTGGGTTGCCCTGCAGGCATGGCTTGGTTTCATTGAGTTAGACAAGGCTGTGGTCCTAGTGTGATTAGACTGACTAGTTTTTTGTGAGTATGGTTTCAGTGTGTCTGCCCTCTGATGCCCTCTTGCAACACCTGCCATCTTACTTGGGTTTCTCTTACCTTGGGCGTGGGGTATCTCTTCACGGCTGCTCCAGCAAAGCACAGCCGTTGCTCCTTACCTTGGACGAGGGGTATCTCCTTACTGCTTCCATTCCTGACCTTCAACATGGGAGAGCTCCTCTAGGCCCTAAGGCCCACTTGACTTCACATTTCAGTATGTCTGGCTCTAGGTAAGTGATCATTGTGGTTATCTGCATCATGAAGATCTTTTTTGTATAGTTCTGTGTATTCTTGCCACCACTTCTTAATATCTTCTGTTTCTCTTAGGTCCACGGGGGCTTCCCTGGTGGCTCAGAGGTTAAAGCGTCTTTTGTTGGCAAAATAATGTCTCTGCTTTTCAATATGCTATCTAGGTTGGTCATAACTTTCCTTCCAAGGATTCTCGGTGCCGTCTCCGATCTGGCAATCTACTAACCGTATTCTTGAGCGTCAAGATGCAATTATGTGAACAAACCTTTGAAATGAGACTACCCAGATATCACTGGATTGTTTTTTCAAGAGGGCAGACCGAATTGAATCCAGCAAGGAACCAGAACCTGTGTCATCAATGTCAGGCGTGAGTGAAACTGCAGCCTGCTCTCTTTCTCCTATTGCTAAGGATCCTTCAGCTCTACCATCTCCTTCCTCCTCTCCTTCCTCCAGTCATTAACTCTTCTGCTTGTTCACTCGATGGCAGCCCCTTTTATGCCAGCCATTGTACTGTACTTTTCAAGGTACTATACTGTAAGATTAAAAATGTTTTGTTTGTTTTTTATGTTTACTTCTTTTTATGTATTATTTGTGTAAAAAGTATAAATTTATTACAGTACAGTACTATATATCTGATGGTGTTAGTTGGGTACCTAGGCTAACTTGGTTGGACTTATGAATCAACTGGACTTACAAATGGGCTCTTGAAATGGAACTCATTCATATGTAGGGGACTTACTGTTCTTTTAACAATGTGTTTTGGAGAGCAGAGGTTTCTAATTTTAATAGAGTCTAACATCATATTTTCTTTAAAATTCATGGATGATGTTTTTGAAGTTGTACCTATAATCTCATCACTAAACTCAAGCTTGTCTAGATTTTTTCTGTTTCCTTCTAGATATTTTGTAGTATTGAGTTTTGTATTAAATCTGTGCCTCATTTGAAGGTAATTTTTGTGAAAGGTATGAGGTATATGGGCTTCTCTGGTGGCTCAGAGGTTAAACATCTGCCTGCAATGTGGGAGACCTGGGTTCGATCACTGGGTCGGGAAGATCCCCTGGAGAAGGAAATGGCAACCCACTTCCTATAATCTCATCACTAAACTCAAGCTTGTCTAGATTTTTTCTGTTTCCTTCTAGATATTTTGTAGTATTGAGTTTTGTATTAAATCTGTGCCTCATTTGAAGGTAATTTTTGTGAAAGGTATGAGGTATATGGGCTTCTCTGGTGGCTCAGAGGTTAAACATCTGCCTGCAATGTGGGAGACCTGGGTTCGATCACTGGGTCGGGAAGATCCCCTGGAGAAGGAAATGGCAACCCACTCCAGTATTCTTGCCTAGAGAATCCCATGGGCGGAGGAGCCTGGTGGGCTACAGTTCACGGAGTAGCAAAGAGTCGGACACGACTGAGCAACTTCACTTTCACTTTCACTTTAGGTCCACACCATTTCTGTCCTTTATTGTGCTCATCTTTGCATGAAAATTTCCCTCAGTATCTCTAATTTTACAGAAGAGATCTCTAGTCTTTCCTGAAGAGATCTCTAGTCTTTCCCATTCTATTGTTTGCCTCTATTTCTTTGCATTGATCACTGAGGAAGGCTTTCTTTTCTCTCCTTCCTATTCTTTGGAACTCTGCATTCAGATGGGTATATCTTTTCTCCTTTGCCTTTCTCTTCTCTTCTTTTCTCAGCTATTAGTAAGGCCTTCTCAGACAACCATTTCGCCTTTTTGCATTTCTTTTTCTTGGAGATGGTCTTGCTCCCTGTCTTCTGTACAATGTCATGAACCTCCATCCATAGTTCATCAGGCACTCTGTCTATCAGATCTAATCCCTTGAATCTATTTGTCACTTCCACTGTATAATCATAAGGGGTTTGATCTAGATCATACCTGAATGTCTAGTGGTTTTCTCTACTTTCTTCAGTTTAAGTCTGATTTGGCAATAAGGAGCTCATGATCTGAGCCACAGTTGGTTGTTGGTCTTGTTTTTGCTGACTGTATAGAGCTTCTCCAAAATCTGATTTTGGTATGGACCATCTGGTGATGTCCATGTGTAGAGTCTTCTCTTGTGTTGTTGGAAGAGAGTGTTTGCTATGACAAGTGCGTTCTCTTGGCAAAACTCTGTTAGACTTTGCCCTGCTTCATTTTGTACTCCAAGACCAAATTTGCCTATTATTCCAGGTATCTCTTGACTTCCTACTTTTGCATTCCAGTCCGCTATAATGAAAAGGACATCTTTTGGGGGGCGTTAGTTCTAGAAGGTCTTATAGGTCTTCATAGAACCATTCAATTTCAGCTTCTTCAGCATTACTGGTTGGGGCATAATTTGGATTACTGTGATATTGAATGGTTTGCCTTGGAAATGAATGGAGATCATTCTGTCATTTTTGAGACTGCACAAAGTACTGCATTTTGGACTCTTTTGTTTACTATGATGGCTACTCCATTTCTTCTAAGGGATTCTTGCCCACAGTAGTAGATATAACGGTCATCTGAATTAAATTCACCCATTCCAGTCCATTTTGGTAAACTGATTCCTAAAATGTTGATGTTCACTCTTGCCATCTCCTGTTTGACCACTTCTAATTTACCTTGATTCATGGACCTAACATTCCAAGTTCCTATGCAATATTGCTCATTACAGCTTTGGACTTTACTTCTGTCACCAGTCATATCCACAACTGGGTGTTGTTTTTGCTTTGGCTCAGCCTCTTCATTCTTTCTGGATTTATTTCTCCACTTTTCTCCAGTAGCATATTGGGCACCTACCAACCTGGGGAGATCATGTTTCTGTATCCAATCTTTTTGCCTTTTCATACTGTTCATGGGGTTCTCAAGGCAAGAATACTGAAGTGACTTGCCATTCTCTTCTCCCGCAGACCATGTTTCGTCAGAACTCTCTACAATGACCTGTCCGTCTTGGGTGGCCCTACATGGCATGGCTAATAGTTTCATTGAGTTAGACAAGGCTGTGGTCCATGTGATCAGTTTGATTAGTTTTCTGTGACTGTGGTTTTCATTCTGTCTGCCCTCTGATGGAGAAGAATGAGGCTTATGGAAGCTTCCTCGTAGGAAGACTGACTGAGGGAGGAAACTGGATCTTGTTCTGATGGGTGGGGCCATGCTCTGTAAATCTTTAATTCAATTTTCTGTTGAAGGGCGGGGCTGTGTTCCCTTCCTGTTGTTTGAAAAAAGTGAAAGTGAAGTCGCTCAGTCATGTCTGACTCTTTGCGACCCAGTGGACTGTAGCCCACCAGGCTACAGGGATTTCCCAGGCAAGAATACTGGAGTGGGTTGCCATTTCCTTCTCCAGATCTTCCTGACCGAGGGATCGAACCCGGGTCTCCCACATTGCAGGCAGATGCTTTAACCTTTAAGCCACCAAGGAAGCCCTGAGACCAAACTATGGAGGTAATGAAGATAATGACGACCTCCTTCAAAAGGTCCTGTGCCCACACTGCCACACTCAGTGCACACAACCCTGTAGCAGGCCACCGCTGACTCACACTTCCACTGGAGACTCCTGGACACTCACAGGCCAGACTGTGCCTGACCTGTGTTTGAGTCTCCTATGGAGGTATGGGTCAGCAGTAGCCTGTTGCAGGGGCAGGGGCTCTGGGTGAAGCTCCCTGGATCACACAGCCTGTGGCTTAAGCTCTCTTGTAAGAGGTTGCCATTAACCCCACCATAGAGTCACCAAGCAGACGACCCACAAAGTGCAGAACAATTATACCAAAGAAATTCTTGCACTGTTAAGAAACTTCTAGGACCCACAACAGATTTCCCAACCTGGGGATGTAGCAAAGGGACTTAGAACCCCCAGAGATTTGACTTTGGAGGCCAGTGAAATTTGATTACAGAACTTCCACAGGACTGGGGAAACAGACTCTTGGAGGGCACAAACAAAACTTTTGTGCACCAGGACCCAGGCGAAAGGAGCAGTGACCCCGCTCTTCATGTTAGATAATATTATCTCCACTGTACAGGTGAGAAAATGGAGGCTCACAGAGGTCAAGCAACTTTGTAGCCAGGATTTAAAACCAAGTAGCATGGCTCCAGCAGAGAAGGCAATGGCACCCCACTCCCTCTTGCCTGGCAAATCCCATGGACGGAGGAGCCTGGTAGGCTACAGTCCATGGGGTCGCAAAGAGTCGGACATGACTGAGTGACTTCACTTTCACTTTTCACTTTCCTGCACTGGAGAAGGAAATGGCAACCCACTCCAGTATCTTGCTTGGAGAATCCCAGGGAAGAGAGCCTGGTGGGCTGCTGTCTATGGGGTCGCACAGAGTCAGACACGACTGATGTGACTTAGCAGCAGCAGCATGGCTCCAGAGCCCACAATCCAAACCAGTATACTGTACTTCCAAATGATGAAAGAAGAGAGTTAATCAGTTTTTACTATGGTCATCCAAAGTGGCTGCTTCTTTCTGGTAAATGATTCTTTTTACAAAGTGATGCTGAGTCCTTTATCTTCATGACTTCTCTTAGCAATGGAACCCACATAGTTCAAGTGTCTCCTTCCACAAGGGGCCTCAAACCTACTGACTGTTGCTCATCACATATAGTGGCAATGACGGAGCTCAGCCTAACTCCCACTGAGCACAGCTACCTCTCCAGCCAGCCTTACCTCCCCTTTCTCCCCTCTCAGACCCTAGGGGCCATCAGCCTGGGGCCTAGGAGGTTTTGAAACATACCTTGTTCATCCCTTTTGGAAACCTTTGTTATTTCTGCCTAGAACACAGTTTTGGTGACTTCCTGCACATCTCTACATTTCACAGGTATCCTGCTGATGTCTGCCCCCACCCTGACCTATTTCTCTTCCTGTATCCCTTGTCTTTGTTAATGGACTGCCACCACTGCCCAGGTGCCCAAGGTAAACTTCTATATCCTTCTACTCCTTCTTTCACATACACTAGGCCACCAAGCCCTGTAAATTCTACTAGTGAAACAGTGAAACCTTACCTCCTCTTGCAATTAAGCCCTGACCAAGTCAGTCAGAATTAGTTTCTCCTATGGCAATTGGTTTATACTGTGAGTACAGCAGGTAATTGTTTACACACCTGCTGATTTCAGGGATCTTCTCCCCCACCCGATCATAGGCTTCTTGAAGGCAGGCAATGTGTCTTTCCTGATTATACCTCTAGTTACTTGGAACATGGTAGGCATTCAATGAACATTTCTTTTAAAATATTTCATTATAAAAATAAACATATACAAAATAGAGAAAACAGTATAATGAATTTACATGTACCCAACATCTGCCTTCATCAATGATCAACACCAATTTTATTTCATTTACATTGCCCTATCCATTTCCTCCAACATGTGCACACACACACTAGCCTTTTTTAAAGCAAATGCAACACATCATATTCCACCTAGAAATGTTTCAGTATATATTGTTAAAAGATAAAAATTTTCCTTTTTAAAACATAAATACATGAGGGGAAAAAACATAAATGCAATATCACTGTTACACCTCAAAGCAATTAACTAAAATCCCTTAATATCAACAAGTACCCAGTCATCTTTCAGAATTCCCCCAGATGTTTCCAAAATGTTTTTCACAGTTTATTCCAATTGGGATATTTTCAAGGCTCCTTTATTATATTTGGTTGATATGTTTCTAGTTAATGGTTCTTGGATGAATGGATGGATCCTTCATACCTTCTCTCACCCATGTCTCCCCTAGTCCAGATTGCATCCATTTTATAAAGACTCATCTGTCTGATGCAAGAATCTGTTCAGGCTCCTCTGAACATCCCAGCTAAAAATAACCTCTTCCTTCTTGACCTTTCCCTATCCTTCTTGATCCTTCCCTACTATTTCCTATCCTTTCTGGCCCTTCCCTATTGTTCCCTATCCTTCCTGACCCTTCCCTACTTTCCCTATTTTTCCCAGCCCTTCCCTACCATTCCCTATCCTTCCCAGCCCTTCCCTATTGTTCTCTATCCTTCCCTACCTTTCCATATCCTTCCTGGCCTTTCCCCACTGTTCCCTATCCTTCCCAGCCTTTCCCTACTATTTCCTATTCTCCCCGGCCCTTCCCCACTGTTCCCTATCCTTCCTGGCCCTTCCCTGCCATTCCCTATCCTTCCCAGCCCTTCCCTACCATTCCCTATCCTTCCCAGCCCTTCCCTATTGTTCCCTATCCTTCCCTACCTTTCCATATCCTTCCCAGCCCTTCCCTAGTATTTCCTATTCTCCCCGGCCCTTCCCTACTGTTCCCTATCTCTTTCCCGGCCCTTCCCTACCATTCCCTATCCTTCCCGGCCTTTCCCCACTGTTCCCTATCCTTCCCGGCCCTTCCCTATTGTTTCCTATCCTTCCCGGCCCTTCCCTATCTTTCCCTATCCTTCTCTTCCCTTCCCTTTTGAATCTCTGGAGAACTCCTCTCTCCTCTCTCCCCTCACCTCTCTCCCCTCTCCTCTTTCTCTTCTCTCCCCTCTCTCCCCTCTCCTCTCGCTCTCCTCTCTCCTGTCTCCTCTCTCTCTTCCCTTCCCATTTTCAATCTCCTAACATGAATCTCTGGAGAACTCCTCTCTTCTCTCTCCCCTCTCTCCTCTCTCTCTTCTCTCCCCACTCTCTCTCCTCCCTCCCCTCTCCTCTCTCCTCTAGCTCTCCTCTCTCCCCTCACCTTCCCATTTTCAACCTCCTAAAATGAATCTCTGGAGAACTCTGAATCTCCCGCAGGTGAGTTCCCTTCCTTCAGCATGCCCATCATGACACCTCTGACATCTCATGAAAACTCCTGACATCTCTTCACATATCCCCAATGACATTCATAACCTAATTTCACTTAATTTCCTTCTCCTGGTTTCCACATATGCAAAATGGGACTGACATTATCTAAAACACAGGCTTATTATGAGGATAAAATTAAATTACATGCCACATGTAAAGCAGAGCATAATGTCAGACATACAGGTGGCAAATATTAGATTCCTTCTCCACCTTTCCACCTTGACATGCCCATTTTTACAAGTACAATTGATAAATCTCTTTCTTTACAGTCTAAAAATCATGTTAGGTAAAAGTTATAGACTTGCTCAAGATCACACTTGAAATCAATAAAAGTGAGCTGAAAATCTAATTCAGGACATTTCCCTGTGCATTTTTTTTAAAACTTTCAGACATGTTATATAAGAAAAGTACAAAGGACGAAACAATGTTCCCACCACTCAGAATTAATAGCTGTTAAAACTTTACATTTACTTTAAGTCTCTCTTTTGGGAAATAGGATAATTAAATGGTGCAGATAAATATTTAATATTGGCCAGTGCCTTCGGTTCTATCCTCTTCCCTCTCCCAAGTCAACCACTCTTATGAGTTGGTTTTGTTTTATGATTTTAAGTTTGATGTACAGTACTGGTACCATTAGTGCATATCATTTTACTACTTATTTTTGTTTATCGGTTTGACTCAACATCATGACTTGATTCCTCTCCTTCTCTCCCTGCCACCATCATTTTAGAAGTCATATGTTCTAATAAAAGCTATATAAGACAAACCCACAGCAAACATTATCCTCAATGGTGAAAAACTGAAAGCATTTCCCCTAAAGTCGGGAACAAGACAAGGGTGCCCACTCTCACCACTACTATTCAACATAGTTTTGGAAGTTTTGGCCACAGCAATCAGAGCAGAAAAAGAAATAAAAAGAATCCAGATTGGAAAAGAAGAAGTAAAACTCTCATTGTTTGCAGATGACATGATCCTCTACATAGAAAACCCTAAAGAAAGACTCCACCAGAAAATTACTAGAGCTAATCAATGAATATAGTAAAGTTGCAGTATATGAAATCAACACACAGAAATCCCTTGCATTCCTATACACTAACAATGAGAAAACAGAAAGAGAAATTAAGAAAACAATTCCATTCACCACTGCTACGAAAAGAATAAAATACTTAGGAATATATATCTACCTAAAGAAACAAAAGACCTACATATAGAAAACTATAAAACACTGGTGAAAGAAATCAAAGAGGACACAAAATAGATGGAGAAATATACCGTGTTCATGAATCGGAAGAATCAACATAGTGAAAATGAGTATACTACCCAAAGTAATCTATAGATTCAGTGCAATCCATATCAAGCTACCAATGGTATTTTTCACAGAGCTAGAACAAATATTTTCACAATTTGTATGGAAATACAAAAAACCTCGAATAGCCAAAGCAATCTTGAGAAAGAAGAATGGAACTGGAGGAATCAGCCTGCCTGACTTCAGGCTCTACTACAAAGCCACAGTCATCAAGACAGTATGGTACTGGCACAAAGACAGAAATATAGATCAATGGAACAAAATAGAAAGCCCAGAGATAAATCCACGCACCTATGGACACCTTATCTTCGACAAAGGAGGCAAAAATATATGCAATGGAGAAAAGACAATCTCTTTAACAAGTGGTGCTGGGAAAACTGGTCAACCACTTGTAAAAGAATGAAACTAGATCACTTTCTAACACCATACACAAAAATAAACTCTCAGAAATATAGATCAATGGAACAAAATACAAAGCCCAGAGATAAATCCATGCCCCTACAGACACCTTATCTTTGAAAAAAGAAGCAATAATATACAATGGAGACAGGATAAGCTTTTTAACAAGTGGTGCTGGGAAAACGGGTCAACCACTTGTAAAAGAATGAAACTAGAACACTTTCTAACACCATATACAAAAATAAACTCAAAATGGATTAAAAATCTAAATGTAAGACCAGAAACTATAAAACTCCTAGAGGAGAACATAGGGAAGCACTCTCCGATATAAATCACAGCAGGATCCCCTATGACCCACCTCCCAGAATATTGGAAATAAAAGCAAAAATAAACAAATGGGACCTATAAAATTAAAAGCTTCTGTACAACAAAGAAAACTATAAGCAAGGTGAAAAGACAGCCTTCTGAATGGGAGAAAATATTAGCAAATGAAACAATTGACAAACAACTAATCTCAAAACTATACAAGCAACTCCTGCAGCTCAACTCCAGAAAAATAAACGACCCAATCAAAAAATGGACTAAAGAACTAAATAGACATTTCTCTAAAGAAGACATACAGATGGCTAACAAACACATGAAAAGATGCTCAACATCAGTCATTATCAGAGAAATGCAAATCAAAACCACAATGAGGTACCATTTCACACCAGTCAGAATGGTTGCAATCCAAAAGTCTACAAGCAATAAATGCTCAAGAGGGTGTGGAGAAAAGGGAACCCTCTTACACTGTTGGTGGGAATGCAAACTAGTGCAGCCACTATGGAGAACAGTGTGGAGATTCCTTAAAAATCTGGCAATAGAACTGCCATACGACCCAGCAATCCCACTGCCGGGCATATACACTGAGGAAATCAGAAATGAAAGAGACACTTGTACCCCAATGTTCATCACAGCACTGTTTATAATAGCCAGGACATGAAAGCAACCTAGATGTCCATCAGCAGACAAATGGATAAGAAAGCCGTGGTACATTTACACAATGGAGTATTACTCAGCCATTAAAAAGAATACATTTGAATCAGTTCTAATGAGGTGGATGAAACTGGAGCCTATTATACAGAGTAAAGTAAGCCAGAAAGAAAAACATCAATACAGTATACTAGCACATATATATGGAATTTAGAAAGATGGTAATGATAACCCTTTATGTGAGACAGCAAAAGAGACACAGATGTATAAAACAGTCTTCTAGACTCTGTGGGAGAGGGCGAGGGTGGAATCATTTGGAAGAATGGTATTGAAACATGTATATTATCATATGTGAAACAAATTGCCAGTCCAGGTTTGATGCATGATATAGGATGCTCAGGGCTGGTGCACTGGTATGATCCAGAGGGATGGTATGGGGAGAGAGGTGGGAGGGGGTTTCAGAATGGGGAACACGTATATACCTGTGGTGGATTCATTTCAATGTATGGCAAACCAATACAATATTGTAAAGTAATTAGCCTCCAATTAAAATAAATAAATTTATATTTTAAAAATAATAAATAAAAGAGAATGGAGAATCAACATGGGTGGGGGGGGAATTGTGGTGTTGGAGAAGACTCTTCAGAGTCCCTTGGGCTGCAAGGAGATCAATCCAATCAATCCTAAAGGAAATCAGTCATGAATATTCATTGGAATGACTGCTGCTGAAGCTGAAACTCCAATACTTTGGCCACCTAATGTGAAGAACTGACTTATTGAGAAGACCCTGATGCTGGGAAAGATTGAAGACAGGAAGAGAAGGGGCTGACAGAGGATGAGGTGGTTTGATGGCATCACTGACCTAATGGACATGAGTTTGAGAAAGCTCTGGGAGTTGGTGATAGAGAAGCCTAGCTTGCTGCAGTCCACAGGGTTGCAAAGAGTAGGACACAACTGAGAGACTGAACTGAACTGAACTGAAAATGTCCCTGAGACTGTGTTGATCTTTTTCTCTATTTTTCTATTTGGATAATTTCTATTTATCTATCTTCAATCTTTCTGCATTCAAGTTTTCTGCTGATCCCCTCTAGTAAATTTTTCATTTCCATCATTGTACCTTTCAATTACAAAATTTCATTTGGTTCTCTATTTTAGAAATAGTTTTCATGTCTTTATTGGATTTTTTATTCACTGAATGATTATCATCATACTTTCCCTTAATTCCTTAAATACAGTTTCTTTGAACATATTTCTAAAAGGTGTTTTTAACTCTTTCTATGCTAAATCCAACATCTGAACACATTCAGAAATAGTTTCTATTCATTACTTTTTTCCCTAGGAAGCTTCATACTCTCTTATTTCTTTGCATGTCTCATACTTTTTTAAAATATTGGCCTTTTAGAGAATATATTGTAAAAAGATCTGACTGTTTTCCCCCTGAGGGTTGTTGTCTTGGTTTTTTTTATGTTTGCTTAGTAAACTTGTCTAGACTAAATTTATAAAATGTGCAGCCATTGATAGTTCTGTTCAATTATTACTTTCTTTGCTTTTATTTTTAAGCTTGCTTTTCTAGATATCACATTTGCATAGTTTAGCATCCAGTAAAAGATTGCATGAAGGTTGTTCTTCACCATCTCTATTTTCTGCTGATATATCTGTGTGTGAGCTGGATAAACTATTAAACCTTTAGATCATTTTCAGCTCTTCCTCTGCTTTTAACTTTACATCAAATTCTCTTACATCTTCTGTACCTGTGCACAATTTCTATTATCCAGGGACAAGTGGGTGACCTGGGGTCTCTCTGATCTCTACTATATATGTACATAGCCCCAATTTTTAGGTAGGTTCCGTCTGAGACATGAACATGTAAGAAAATTTTAGGTGTACAAAAAGTGGAGTTTTCTTGTTTGCTATTAAGACAAATTAAGTGTAATTTGAATTCTCATGAATCACTCTCCATCACACTTATCTTCAGACAGTAATAAAGCTTATTACAAAGCAAGGGCATTTTACAGCCAGGCACCTCCAAAAATTGTGTATATTCTAGTACAGTAAATGTTTATATCTAGAGGAGACTGATACATTTATTAAAGTTGTTATTCTATGATAAGACAAAATAAATAAAAGAAGAAAGAAATACAGGTGACCACTGAAAGCTGTTCGGTGTCATTAAAAACATGACTTTTTTATTATGACTTTTTAAAATAGCCATTCTAGAAGGAAGTAGCAGGTGAGAAAAATCTAAACAAGTCTAGTTTCATAGGTAGGTATAGAGCAAACTACACATCTACATATGATTATTTTCTGAGTATTGCAGTAAGGAAAAAGAATATTCAGCTAATGTCAACTGAAAGTGAATAAATAAATGGCATTCTCATAACACCAGGATACAAAATGCAGATTTCAGTCAAAGATAGCAGAAAACCTACCCATCTAGCTTTCTGTCACTAAGTAACCTCTATCCTTGAAAAAATCTATATATTTATTCAGCAGGAATTTGAACAGCATCTGCTATGGAGCAGGCACTCTGTGCCAAGTACTGAATATAAACTTCACGAGTCAGTTTCTGTGTCCCACCCCAAAGAACCTTACAACTAACCAAGGGAGAAGGATGAGTAACTCCACAATGCTGGCACACTGTTGTCAATACCTTTACAAAGAAATCTCACCTGGAGGGATCAGATGTGCTTCTCAAAAGAGAGGACACGAATGGGTCCGGAAGCAGGAACAGGAATTGGCTGCCATTTGAAGAAGGGACAGGGTGTTCTGGGAACAGTCAAAAGAATGTAGTACTACACGTTGCTAACCAACTAGAAGATGTGATTTTGAAGTAATGAGGGGAAGATCAAGAAAAGAGCAGGACCATGACATAAAGTACTGACGGGGGATTTTGGAGAGAAGAGTAATACTTGAGGTCCTGTCCCCTACCTCTGTGCCTTGTGTGGATATCAGCTCCACTAACAAAACATATATCATGAAGATACTTATAAATAAAACTAGCTACTGATTTTGCTGATCCACAGAAAGCAAGGGAACAGAAATACATTAGTGGACAGAATAAGTCTGGTGGGTCCCTGAAATTATCTTCATTTTTAGAAGTTAAAGATGCCTGTTTGAGATTTAATTATCAATCATTCCAGAACTGTCTATTCTCTGTCAGGGTCAGTCAATAAATGTAATCATCTGCACTTTCTTTTTTCACTTTAACTGTTTTCATCTTAACATTTAGGAAGGTCATAGCTGCTTTTACTCGACATTTATTAACCTTTTACAAAGTAATTATTTTTTCTTCTCTTAGAACTTTAATTTATTTTAATTGAAGGCTAATTACTTTACAATATTGTGCTGGTTTTTGCCATACATCAACATGAATCAGCCATTGGTAGTAACTATTACTAGTACAGATCAACCTGAAAGTGACTCCATGTTTATTTGCTTCATTTATGTAAGAACTGAACTTATTCATCACAATGATGCACTAAAAACTCACTTCCTAATATGAATAGCTTATTTTATTATTAGGGAAATTATTCCATCAATGTATATCCAGAATGCTATTTATTAAATCTTATACTTTCCTCTGGGATTTAATTCTTGAAAAAATGGTTACGTACATTCACAATAATTTGATTTATCATTCAAGTGATATTTGAGGATCACTGGCAGTGGCCACAGGACTGGAAAAGGTCACTTTTCATTCCAATCCCAAAGAAAGGCAATGTCAAAGAATGCTCAAACTACTGCACAATTGAACTCATCTCACACGCTAGTAAAGTAATGCTCAAAATTCTCCAAGTCAGCCTTCAGCAATACGTGAACCGTGAACTTCCAGATGTTCAAGCTGGCTTTAGAAAAGGCAGAGGAACCAGAGATCAAATTGCCAACATCCACTGAATCATCAAAAAAGCAAGAGAGTTCCAGAAAAACATCTTCTGTTTTATTGACTATGCCAAAGCCTTTGACTGTGTGGATCACAATAAACTGTGGAAAATTCTGAAAAAAATGGGAATACCAGACCACCTGACCTGCCTCTCGAGGAACCTATATGCAAGCAACAGTTAGAACTGGACATGGAACAACAGACTGGTTTCAAATAGGAAAAGGAGTACGTCAAGGCTGTATATTGTCACCCTGCTTATTTAACTTATATGCAGAGTACATCATGAGAAACGCTGGGCTGGAAGAAGCACAAGCTGAAATAAACTTTGCCAGGAAAAATATCAATAACCTCAGACATGCAGATGACACCACCCTTCTAGCAGAAAGGGGAGAACTAAAGAGCCTCTTGATGAAAGTGAAAGAGGAGAGTGAAAATGTTGGCTTAAAGCTCAACATTCATAAAACTAAGATCATGGCATCTGGTCCCATCACTTCATGGCAAATAGATGGGGAAACAGTGGAAACAATGGCTGACTTTATTTTTCTGGGCTCCAAAATCACTTCAGATGGTAATTGCAGCCATAAAATTAAAAGACTCTTACTCCTTGGAAGGAAAGTTATGACCAACCTAGACAGATATTAGATATTAGAAAGCAGAGACATTACTTTGCCATCAAATGTCCGTCTATTCAAGGCTATCATTTTTCCAGTAGTCATGTATGAATGTGAGAGTTGGACTGTGAAGAAAGCTGAGTGCTGAAGAATTGATGCTTTTGAACTGTGGTGCTGGAGAAGAATCTTGGGAGTCCCTTGGACTGCAAGGAGATTGAACAAATCCATCCTAAAGGAGATCAGTCTTGGGTATTCTTTGGAAGGACTGATGCTGAAGCTGAAACTCCAGTATTTTGGCCACCTAATGCAAAGAGTTGACTCATTGAAAAAGACTCTGATGCTGAGAGGGATTGGGGGCAGGAGGAGAAGGGGACAACAGAGGATGAGATGGCCGGATGGCATCACCAACTCGATGGATAGTGAGTTTGGGTGAACTCCGGGAGTTGGTGATGGACAGGGAGGCCTGGCATGCTGCAATTCATGGGGTCGCAAATAGTCAGACATGACTGAGTGACTGAATTGAACTGAAAATTAAATCATTATATTAATTAATAGATTTTTATTGATGGAAATAGTGTGTGGTATAAATTTCTGGGCTGATTTATTCACACTTAAAGAAAAACTATCACCTGAATGATGCTTTTCACCTGAAACATCACAACATTGTTTGTTAATCAGCTATACCCCAACACAAATAAAAAGTTTAAAAAAGAAAAATGAATGAGAATGATTGTTCAGAGTCACATTTTAAAAATAAATTATCTCAGATAAATAATTTCAAAATAATACTCAAATCATTTTTCAGAAGAATTTCTATTATTTAAGTAGAAAAAGCCCAAGCTTTCTAAGCAGAAACCATTACTAGGGAATTGTTCCCAGTGTTGATCCCAGAATGATAACATGACTCACAAATGATGTAATTACCAAATTTCTCCAATTCCACTTCAGGAAAATCTCATAAATTCAAAACTCTCCTCCTCAGTACAGTTCAAACTCTTATCAAAGTAACAAATCTCAATAGTCAGTGTCTTTATTTCCAGATTCTTCATCTCTCAAAGACGAAGCTAATAGTACCACTCCCCTACTTTAAAACTCTCCTGGCTTCTTATTGGTCACTGGGAAATGAAAGTATCTTACCTGTCACATAGCTGTTCACACCACTGCCAGCCTATCACATCGACCCCACTCCCACTTTTCACCATCAAGTTCATTGCCTCACTTGTCTTCTTACCTGCACCATATGGTCAAGTTCAGAAACATTGTAAGAACGTGTATTCATTTATCTGACTACCGTAACAAATTATGACAAAGTTAGTGACTTGAAACATCCGAAATTTATTTTCTTACAGTTCTGGAAGCTAAACCTCCAAAAACAGGCTCACTGGGCTAAAACCAAAGACAGCTATATGACCTTGACATATGACAGCTGTATCTCTAGAATCTGTAGAAGATAATCTGTCTTGTATTTTTCAACTGCTAGCACTCCTCAGCTGTCTGAATTGTCCCAATCTTTATTTCCATGGTCATATCTCCTCTTCCTTCTGAGTCTTCTCTCACTCTCTCTGCCTTTCTTATATAAGGCTAATTGTAATGACATTTGGG
Organism: Cephalophus harveyi; assembly: GCA_006410635.1. NCBI lineage: Eukaryota > Metazoa > Chordata > Mammalia > Artiodactyla > Bovidae > Cephalophus > Cephalophus harveyi. Next base: position 20,050 of record SJYT01040706.1, on the reverse strand, counting down.
GCCCATCAGGTAATCCAAGATATAATCTCCTTATCTCAAGATGCTTAAATATATCTGCAAAGAGACTTTTTACAGTATGAAAAATGGTAGTTTTATTTACAATAGTCAAACCAAAATGTTCTTCAGTAGGTGAATGAATAAACTTGAACATCCAGACAATGGAATATTATTCACCACCAAAAAGAAATGAGTTATCAAGCCATGAAAAGACACAGAGGAAACAAATACATACTACTAAGTAAAAGAAGTCAATTTGAGAGGGCTGCATACTTTAAGATTCCAATTATATGACTTTGTAATAAAAGATATTCAAGAGGAGGTTAATAAGTGGAGCACAGTGTACTCTTGGGGCAGAAATTATTCTACATGAAACTGTAATTGTGAATATATGTCACTATACATTTGTCAAAACCCATAAAATTTACAGCACCAAGAGTGAACACTAGTGTAAACTATGGACTTCGGGTAATAATGATGTGTCGGTGAAGCTTTATTAAATATAACAAATGTCCCACTGTGGTATGGGAGTTTGATAATGGGGGAGGCTGTGCACTTGGGGCAAGGAGTATATGGGATTTCTTTGTAGTCTCACTGCATTTTGCACTGAACCTAAAATTGCTTTAAAAATTATATGCATGAGAAAAATAATTAAGCAAAGAGTTTTAGCACATAATAATTAGTTAGTACATAAGAATTGCTGCTGCTAAGTCACTTCAGTCGTGTCCAACTCTGTGCAACCCCATAGATGGCAGCCCACCAGGCTCCACCATCCCTGGGATTCTCCAGGCAAGAACACTGGAGTGGGTTGCCATTTCCTTCTCCAACATAAGAATTAGGTATACAAAATGATTTAAGATGCAATATTTCATATTGAATGGTCTGACCTATGAACAAACGATTTAACTCACTGTGAGGCATAGAATGACAGAACAGTTTAGAACGTATAACATTAATAAATCTTTCGTACTCACAAAAAAGATCCAGAATAGACATATAGACTTGGGGCTCATGGTCAAGTAGGAAGTGCTTAGAGTTATGAACACAGTTTAACAGATTATGGAAGGCAGTTTTTCCAGTCCAGGGTCCCTGATCTCCCAAGCAACATACAGTAGAGTTGGACTGTAACCATTGGACAGACATGCATCCCAATAATGTGGTGAATACTAACATGGAAATATGCACCAGGTGCTTTGGGGTAATAGAGAGACTTACTTAGGCCAAGTTCACAGAAGTTTAGAGCAGAACATCTTACACTAAGCACCAATCCCAGGGGAGTAGAACAACAGTTACCGGTTCCACGGAGGACTTCACACATTTCTGCCTGTGGTATCTCATATCAGAGTTGCTGGAGAAAGCACAACACAGTCAAGCACCAATGGAACAAGGCTTTACTTGCTCTTTCCTTACTCTCCTCTATAGAAAGGAGAACAAAATCGGCTCCCATGGTGTGCCTCCTTCTCTCATGGACCAAGTTCCTCTCCCCAAGCCCCAACCCCAGCAGCTGATGCTGGGGAACTGGCCTCCAAACCTCTCCTGTGGAGCTGCAGAAGGACCTAGCTCCTCCCCACAAAGTCTAAATAAATGCCTTTGACACACACACATGTCAGCATAACAAAAGAGCAATCATTAAGCATGAAACAGGTGAAAAATAAACTCCCAGGAGGTGCTGCACTCAGTACAGGCATGTGTGGCCTCTTTACCTCTAGGTCAGGAGATGTTCCCAGCCCAGGGTCCTTTTGTATTAGCACAATAGGGGTTGAAAGTCTGTAAGAAACTTCCTTTTCCAACAGAAGACCTGTCAAGCTTATGGAACAGTTTCCTCTGGGGGAAAACTGACGTCATTCTTCACGACTAAATGAAAATTACTCATGCAAAGAAGAGGAAGACTGGAGGAAAGGGAATGCTAGACAGGGGGATAGCTCAGAAGAAAATGTGCAGAGGTGAGGGTGGTTCCCAGGAACAGCAATGTTCAATCTGTCACTGACAGCAAATAAAGGCTCTGGCCCAGGGCAGCAAAGTCAGGTTGACAACAATGAAGGGCAAGCAGACAGACTAGGTTTTACCTTCTAGGTGATGGATTGGTTGGTAGATTCACCTTACTTAAAGATGCCAGGGACATAAAGATGAGAATGGAGTTAAGATCAGAATAGTGTTAAGGTCCTCTGAAGTACTGAGATTCCGAGAATTTAAGACAGGTTAACCAGCTATGGTCTAAAACTTTGGCTTTTATTCATAGGGGCTTTAGTTTCCGGTTCAACTCTGATGATAACAAGCTGTGAAGATTTCATAGGTCATCTCTAAGATAAAACACATATTAAAAAAAATTTTATGTCTCCAAAATCCAAAGTGCTGATTGATAATAATGCCTCCACTTTCTCTTATATCATTCAATTATTCTAATGATAATAAAATTTATTTTATAGTAGTGTGATACATTTTTACTTGATTTGATTAACAACTGAACCAAAATGAAATCATTGACATTGTGAGAAAAGCTGTTATCTAAATTTTAAATAGGATATATCTTGAAATCTTTGTGCTCAATACCAATGTTCTTTTTCCAAAAGCCAACAAATAAAATTCTGAAAGAGATGGGAATACCAGACCATCTGACCTGCCTCTTGAGAAACCTATATGCATGTCAGGAAGCAACAGTTAGAACTGGACATGGAACAACAGACTGGTTCCAAATAGGAAAAGGAGTGCGTCAAAGCTGTATATTGTCACCCTGCTTATTTAACTTATATGCAGAGTACATCATGAGAAATGTTGGGCTGGAAGAAGCACAAGCTGAAATAAACTTTGCCAGGAAAAATATCAATAACCTCAGATATGCAGATGACACCACCCTTATAGCAGAAAGTGGAGAAGAACTAAAGAGCCTCTTGATGAAAGTGAAAGAGGAGAGTGAAAATGTTGCCTTAAAGCTCAACATTCATAAAACTAAGATCATGGCATCTGGTCCCATCACTTCATGGCAAATAGATGGGGAAATAGTGGAAACAATGGCTGACTTTATTTTTCTGGGCTCCAAAATCACTTCAGATGGTAATTGCAGCCATAAAATTAAAAGACGCTTACTCCTTGGAAGGAAAGTTATGACCAACCTAGATAGCATATTAGAAAGCAGAGACATTACTTTGCCAACAAAGGTCCATCTAGTCAAGGCTATGGTTTTTTCAGTGGTCACTTATGGATGGAGAGTTGGACTACAAAGAAAGCTGAGCACTGAAGAATTGATGTTTTTGAACTGTTGTGGTGGAGAAAACTCTTGTGAGTCCCTTGGACTGCAAGAAGATTGAACCAGTCCATCCTAAAGGAGATCAGTCCTGGATGTTCATTGGAAGGACTGATATTTAAGCTGAAACTCCAGTACTTTGGCCACCTGATGCGAAGAGCTGACTCATTGGAAAAGACCCTGCTGCTGGGAAACATTGAGGGCAGGAGGAGAAGGGGACGACAGAGGATGAGATGGTTGGATGGCATCACTGACTCGATGGACATGGGTTTGGGTAGTCTCCAGGAGTTGGTGATGGACAGGGAGGCCTGGTGTGCTGCAGTTAATGAGGTCGCAAGGAGTCAGAAACGACTGAGTGACTGAACTGAACTGAGTGCCCATCTTTGAATGAAATATTCCCTTGGTAATTCTACGTTTCTTGAAGATATCTCTAGCCTTTCCCATTCTAATGTTTTCCTCTATTTCTTTGCACTGATCACTTAAGAAGGCTTTCTTATCTCTCCTCGTTATTCTTTCCACTCTGCACTCAGATGGGTATATCTTTCTTTTTCTCCTTTACCTTTCACTTCTCTTTTTCTCTCTGCTTCCCCTAAGGCCTCCTCATAGAACCATTTTGCCTTTTTTCCATTTCTTTTTCTTGGGGATGGTTTTGATCACAACCTCCTGTCCACAGTTCTTCAGGCACTCTATCTAGCAGATCTAATCCTTTGAATCTACTGTCACTTCCACTGTATAATCATAAGGGATTTGATTTAGGCCATACTTGAATGGGCTAGTGGTTTTCCCTACTTAAATTTCTGTTTGAATTTTTCAATGAAGAGCTCATAATCTGAGTCATAGTCAGGTCCTGCTCTTGTTTTTACTGACAGTATAGATCTTCTCCATCTTCAATTACAAAGAATATAACCAATCTGATTTCAGTTTGACCATATAGAAGTGGACACGTCTATACTCAGAGTTAATATTCCCAGGCACATTTTCCTTACTTGGTAATATTAACATTTTGAAACTAGTATTGCACATTTTGCAATTTTGTAAAATGTCAACACAATTTTATAGCATTTGATTTAACACTTCTGTGGGTACTTTTGACCTTTCATAATTATAGTAATCTCCCTCAATGTGTGACAGGCACAGTTAAGGTAGCAGTTAGAATAAAAGGTCAGTATTTATTGATAGATTGAAGTCTTATAAGCCATCAATAAAGATAATGGATTAAAAGAAAATCATAGCAGAAGCTAACTTCTTTAACACCTCATCATTTTCTTATTACTTTGTTACCAAATGCCTAAGGAATTCATCACTTTTACAATGTGTTATGTTACAATTTCCCTGACAGGACTTATTTCGGGAATCTTCCAAATATTTAATACATTAACCTAAAGTAATACTATTTTTTTTTTTAGTGCAAACATATATATGCATTTCTCTCTTTTTGTTTTGTCTATAGAGACTATGATATTTCCAACTGTGACTTGGTTTCATACTATCTAACATTCAAACTGGGGAATAGGTCTGGTTTTTTTAGACTAAATATTTTAAAATACAAACTTAAAATATATCAAGTTTTAATCCTGTAAATGTACTCAAAAGAAAATTCAATACTCTTAAATAAAACAAGTATAAGATGACCCTTGTATGACCCATGCCAGTAGATAAAGAGCTATGTTTCTTTTTTTTTTAATAAATTTTATTTTTACTTTATTTTACTTTACAATACTGTATTGGTTTTGCCATACATTGACATGAATCCGCCACGGGTGTATACAAGCTCCCAATCCTGAACCCCCCTCCCACCTTCCACCCCATATCATCTCTCTGGATCATCCCCATGCACCAGCCCCAAGCATCCTGTATCCTGTATCGAACATAGACAGGCACTTCGTTTCTTACATGATAGTTCAATCAAAAATGTGTAGATTATTTAGACATTTAAATCAAGGCATGACAAGAAGCATTGAACATCTTTTTCTTTTTTACTCTAGGAACAAGGAATCTCAAATGCCAAATTTTAAGTTTCTTTCTAAGTCTTGAAGCTGTGCCATATAATAATGTTTTGTTTGAAGAAGGCTCACTTTGAAAAGACTGTCAATCTTCATTTATTGTTGGACAAATATTTAATATTAACTATATACCAATTTTACTTCCTTGTGGCTCAAATGGTGAAGAATCTGCCTGCAAAGCAAGAGACCCAAATTCAGTCATGGGCTGGGAAGATTGGAGAATGAATGGCTACCCACTCTAGTATTTTTTCTTGGAGAATTCCATGGACAGAGGAGCTAGGCAGGCTGCAGTCCACTGGGTTGCAAAGAGTCAGACATGACTAAAGTGACTTAGTATGCACACATATAACATTCACATTAGAAGAATATTACCCCCAAAGAGTACAACCATAACCAATACTTTCATTTTAAAAAGTTGGAGAGACTTGTTCAAAATCTTTTTTCACTTCCAAAATGGGTTCAGTTCAGTTCAGTTCAGTTGCTCAGTAGTGTCCGACTCTTTATGATCCCATGAATCGCAGCACGCCAGACCTCCCTGTCCAAAATGGGTTAGGTTTATGCTATAGAAATAGAAATATTTCTGGAAATAGAAATAGGAATATTGTGAAAGGGTACAGACTGAGTCACCAGAGCTGATATCATAAGCTTCTAGGAACTTGTGAATGCATACCCCCAATTTCCACACCAACAAGTTCTGCCTCCAAAGGTTCCATGGTGGAGTCTATTGAAAATTAACCATTTTTGACAAGCTGCTTTACTAAAACTAATTTGAAGGACTACTGATGAAAAACTAATTTTAGGAACTACTAATCTAAACTATGGTATAGTCATGTCTTATGTATCTTTACATTCTCAAGGCCACTCTGTGTCTGACACATGACAGGACTTCATAAATATTTACTGAATGTTTGAATTCATAAGTGAATGTCATCAGTGTGACAATAAAATAGAAATGATTCTGGCTATGGATATCATTGAGAAGGTGGCATTGAACTGTTCTTAAAGTATAAAGGGTATGTTTAGTTTTTCACCCCAAAGAATGAAGCACTGAATGTAGATTTTCATGGAGCAGCTATAAAACAGTTGACAGCTATTGTTGGATTGGAGAACATCTAGCCTTTCAACCTGCACCAGAAAAGAAGCAGCCTACTTGGCCAGAAGGTGAAGTTTGCCCTAGCGTTACTGAATTACACCTAGGTTTTTAATGTCTCATGGACTATGTGCATCACCACTATACCACAAAAAGCCTTAATTGCTATTTATAAAATATATAATTTGTACACCTGTGGTGGATTCATGTTGATGTATGGCAAAACCAATACAGTATTGTAAAGTAAAATAAAAATAAAATTAAAATAAAATAAAATATATAATTTGTTATTAAAATACTGAAGAATATCAGATTTACATTTTGACACTAAATTTAAATTTGTGTTAATCTAGCCAAGTAATTTAGTATGATTTTGTTCACTGTCTCCTGTACAGTGTTACAAACTTCAGTCTATAGTTCTTCAGGCAGTCGGTCTACCAGATCTAATCCATTTGCTCTATGCATCACCTCCACTATATAATCATAAGGTATTTTATTTAGGCCATACCTGAATGGCTTAGTGGTTTTCTCTGCTATCTTCAATTTAAGCCTGAATTTTGCAATAAGGACCTCCTGGTCTGAGTCAGTCAACTCCAGGTCTAAAGAAAAGTGGCTCTCTGAGGAGGCTTTGCAAATAGTTGAGGAAAGAAGAGAAGCAAAAGGCAAGGGAGAAAGTGAAAGATACTCCCAACTGAATGCTGAGTTCCAAAGAATAGCAGTGAGAGATAAGAAGACCTTCTTAAGTGAACAATGCAAAGAGACAAAAACACTAGAATGGGAGGGACTAAAGAACTCTTCAATAAAACTGGAAAGGTCAAGAGAATATTTCATACAATGATAGACATGATAAAGGACAGAAATGGAAAGGTTTAACAGAAGCAGAAGAGATAAAGAAGACATAGCAAGAATACAAAGAACTCTACAAAAAAAAAAATAAATAAAAGGGTTTTGATGTGAATAATCACATGGTGTGATCACTCACCTAGAGACAGACATCCTGGATTGGAAGTCAACTGGGCCTTAGGAAGCATCACTGAGCAAAGCTATGGAGGTAATGGAATTCCAGCTGAGCTATTTCAAATCCCAAAACATGATTATATTAAAGTGCTGCACATGATATGACAGTAAATTTGGCAAACATAGCAGTGGCCACAGGACTGGAAAAGGTCAGTTTTTATTTCAGTCCCAAAGAAGGGCAACACCAAAGGATGTTCAAACTGGTGAACTATTGAGCTCATTTCACCTGCTAGTAATGTTATACTCAAAATCCTGCAAGCTAGGCTTCAATAGTACATAACCAAGAACTTCCAGATGTACCAACTAGGTTTGTTTTGTTTTGTTTTTTTTAATTTTATTTTTACTTTATTTTACTTTACAATACCGTATTGGTTTTGCCATACATTGACATGAATCCACCACGGGTGTATACGACCTCCCAATCCTGAATCCCCCTCCCACCTCCTACCCTATATCCTCTCTCTGGATCATCCCCATGTATCAGCCCCAAGCATCAAAGAAACCAGAGATCAAATTGCCAACATTCACTGCATCAAGGAGAAAGCAAGAGAGTTCCAGAAAAACATCTACTTCTGCTTCGATGACTATGCTAAAGCCTTTGACTGTGTGGATCATAACAAACTGTGGACAATTCTTAGAGATGGAAATACCATACCATCTTACCTGTCTCCTGAGAAACCTATATGTGGGTCAAGAAGCAATACTTAGAACCAGACCTGGAACAACTGATTGGTTCAAAATTGAAAGAAGTATGACAAGGCTGTATATTGTCACCCTGCTTATTTAACACATGTTCAGAGTACATCATTAAAATACAAGCCTGGATGAAGCACAAGCTGGAATCAAGATTGCTGGGAGAAATACCAGCAACCTCAGATATGCAGATGATACCACATTAATGACAGAAAGTGAAGAGGAACTAAAGAGCCTCTTGATGTGGTTGAAAGAGGAGAGTGAAAAAGTTGGCTTGAAACTCAACATTCAAAAAACTAAGATTATGGTATCCAGTCGCATCATTTCATGCACATAGAAAGGGAAAAGTGAAAACAGTGACAGATTTTAATTTCTTGGGCTCCAAAGTCACTGTGGATGATGACTGCAGCCATGAAATTCAAAGACATGTTCCTTGGAAGGAAAGCTATTACAAACTTAGCATATTAAAAAGCAGAGACATCACTTTACCAACAAAGGTCCATATAGTCAAAGCTATGGTTTTTCCAGTAGTCATGTGCGGATGTGAGAGTTGTAGCATAAAGAAGGTTGAGTGCTGAAGAATTGACGCTTTTGAACTATGGTGATGGAGAAGACTCTTGAGAGTCCCTTGGGCTGCAAGGATATCAAACTAGTCAATCCCAAAGGAAATCAACCATGAATATTCATTGGAAGGGCTGGTACTGAAGTTGAAGCTCCAATACTTTTGACACTTGATGAGAAGAGACAATTGGAATTGGAACAGAAATTCCAATTGGAAATTGGAAAAGACACTGATGCTGGGAAAGATTGAAGGTAAAAGAAGAGGGTGGCAGAGAATAAGATAGATAGCATCACCTACTCAACGGACATGAATTTGAGCAAACTTTCGGAGATAGTGGAGGATAGAGGAGCCTGGCATGCTACAGTCCATGAGGTTGCAAAGAGTTGGACACAACTTTGCAACTGAACAAGAGTAATAATTTAATATGAGACATACATAGAAAGAACAGGCAAATACAAATTTAATAAAAATAGAAGTGCTCCACATAACCAATAGAGAACCTCTTCATAGGACCAATGCTAAAGACTTTAAGACATAGCATTTTCATAACAGCTGACAAAGTAATTTAAATTAATATGCAAACTCCACTATCAAAAGTCCTATTTTTAAAAGCTTTCTCGTGGAATGAGGACTTTTTCTCTGAAGGAATTTAAGTGGCAAAGATTGATTTTTTGCTGTGTTTAGAAAGTAAATTTGATAACAAATGTAAAACTGTACCCAAAGTATTCTTTGATTACTGATATTTCAAAAATTAGTATTTGGTGGACTATCTGAAAATATATCGAGACCAAAGAAGCCTTTATAGTCTTAATAATGTGGAAATCATTTATATTTTGTTCACCAGGAACCAAACTAGGTCAAAAGTTTTAAAGTCTATACTTAAAGATAATTTACAGTAAAGCACATACATCTCAATGAATTTTCACATATGTATCAGTGTGCATACTCAAGTATTCACAGCCCAGATCAAAATAATCAGCATTCCCTGCACCCGAAATGCACATGTGCCCCTCTCTCTCAAGGTAATCACTATATATATGTAAATATTAAGCAGTGGAAACATAAAAGTTTTAGCTATATGTGTTCTTAGAGAAATATTGCCTTGTATATTTTGTTTCACCTTTAAAACGAACAGAATTTTATTTTTAAAGTCCTTCAACACACATTTATTGGGTAACCACTACATGCCAGCCATTTTTCTAAGCTCTAGAAGCACAACTTCATAGTGTAGTAGGCTTCTGCTCACCTGGAACTTGCATTCTAGGTGGTAGAAAGTAAGTAATCAACTAAATTAATAAGAAAATAAAATTAGAGACATTCTTGCAGATCTAGCCTCTGCTTGGTTCTTCAAGCTCTTTCCCTTCACCCAACTTAAGGCAAAAATGGCTGCTGTGGAGTTCTGGGATATGTCAGGTTCTGCTCATATCCTTTGTAATAAAATATCCCTTAGGTAGTCTGTTTTGCATATTATGATACACCTTCATAGTTACAGGTTTCCTGAAGGAATTTTTCAGTTCAGTTCAGTTCCTCAGTCGTGTCTGACTCTTTGCAACTCCAAGGGCTGCAGCACACCAGGCTTCCCTGTCCATCACCAACTGCCAGAAATCATGTCCATCAACTCAATTATGCCATCCAACTACCTCATCCTCTGTTCTCTCCTTCTTCTCCCACCTTCAATCTTTCCCAGCATCAAGGTCTTTTCCAATAAATCAGTTATTTGAAACAGATGGCCAAAGTATTGGAGTTTCAGCTTCAGCATCAGTCTTTCCAATGAATACTCTGGACTGATTTCCTTTAGGATGGACTGGTTGGGTCTCCTTGCAGTCCAAGGGACTCTCAAGAGTCTTCTCCAACACCACAGTTCAAAAGCATCAATTCTTCAGCTTTCTTTATAGTCCAATTCTCACATCCATACATAACTACTGGAAAAACCATAGCTTTGACTAGATGGGCCTTTGATGGCAAAGTATTCTCTCTGTTTTATAATATGCTGTCTAGCTTGGTCATAGCATTTCTTCCAAGGAGCAAGTGTCTTTTAATTTCATGGCTGGAGGCAACACCTGCAGTGATTTTTGGAGCCAAAAAAAATAAAAATAAAGTCAGCCACTGTTTCCACTGTTTGTCCATCTATTTGCCATGAAGTGATGGGACCAGATGCTATGATCTTAGTTTTATGAATGTTGAGTTTTAAGCCAACTTTTTCACTCTCTTCTTTCACCCTAATGAAGAGGCTCTTTAATTCTCTTTCTGCCATAAGGGTGGTGTCATCTGCATATCTGAGGTTATTGATATTTCTCCCAGCAATCTTGATTCCAGCTTGTACTTCATCCAGCCCAGAATCTCTCATGATGTACTCTGCTTATAAGTTAAATAAGCAGGATGACAATATACAGCCTTGAAGTACTCCTTTCCTGATTTAGAACCACTCTGTTATTTCATATCCAGTTCCAACTGTTGCTTCTAGACTTGCATAAAGATTTTTCAGGAGGCAGGTAAAGTGGTCTGGTATTCCCATCTCTTTCAGAATATTCCACAGTTTGTTGTGATCCACACAGTGAAAGGCTTTGACATAGTCAATAAAGCAGAAGTAGATGTTTTTCTGGAACTCTCTTGCTTTTTTGATAATCTAATGTATGTTGGCAATTCGATCTCTGGTTCCCCTGCCTTTTTGAAATCCAGCTTGAACATCTGGAAGTTTTTGGTCCACATACTGTTGAAGCTTGACTTGGAGAATTTTGACCATTACTTGGCTAGCGTGTGAGATGAGTGCAATTGTGTGGTAGTTTGAACATTCTTTGTCATTGCCTTTCTTTGGAATTGGAATGAAAACTGACCTTTTCCAATCCTGTGGCCACTGTTGAGTTTTCCAAATTTGCTGGCATACTGATTGCATTACTTTAAAAACATCATCTTTTAGGGTTTTAAATAACTCAACTGGAATTCCATCACCTCTACTAGCTTTCCTTATAGTGATTCTTCCTAAGGCCCACTTGACCTCACATTCCAGGATGTATGGCTCTAGGTGAGTGATCACACTATCGTGGTTATCTGGAAAGAATTGAGTTAGTCACTAATGATATTTTTTAGAATAAAGACTCCTAAACAGCTTACAGATTAGCTAGTTTCATTTTCTTAAAAAAAAAAAAAAAAAAAAAAAACTTGATTTTAAATATTAGAGCTTAGTACAGAGATTCTCAATTAAAATTTCTAGTGTGTCTCTTCTTTCTTGTGTGAAAGGCTAAGTCAGTTTCAGGAAAATGCTGACCTAGAATTAAGATAAATTGTGTCTTGTCTTTTAAAATTCTGTAGAATAAGCAACCTCCTAAAGAGAACAATAGCTTACTACATCTAATTAAACTAGCAAACAAGTCTTTGTCCTTTGACCTGCTTTTTTTTTTTTTTTTTTGGTTTCTGTTTTACTTGGATTAGACTTAAAACACTGAAGATAAATGAAGATTTTCTTAACCCATTTTACTTTAGTGTAAATGAAACCTGTACCAAAAATTCCACCTTATTATATGTGTAGTAGAAAGAGCTTCTCTGTACTGAAAACTAATAGTTTACATATTTGTACTGTGGAAGAGGGTAGGGCAGAATTAACTTGAAATGAAATAAATGCAGAATGGAATTCAAGATTTATAAACTCTGAGAAAAAAGTATTTAAATAGGTCTATTCAAATGCTATTTTAAATTGCATAGAAAATTTTAATTCAGTCTTTACTGATTGGAAAGTTTACACTGGGAGGCAGTCCTAAGATGGCGGAGGAATAGGACGGGGAGACCACTTTCTCCCCCACAAATTCATCAAAAGAACATTTGAACGCTGAGCAAATTCCACAAAACAACTTCTGAATGCTGGCAGGGGACATCAAGCACCCAGAAAAGCAGCCCATTGTCTTCAAAAGAAGGTAGAAAAAAATATAAAAGACAAAAAGAGAGACAAAAGAGGTAAGGACAGAGCTCCATCCCAGGAAGGGAGTCTTAAAAAGAGAGAAGTTTCCAAACACCAGGAAACACTCTCACTGCCAAGTCTATGGTGAGCCTTGGAACCACAGAGGGCAATATAACCAGGAGGAAAAATAAATAAATAATTAAACCCCACAGATTACCTGCACAACAGTAACTCCCCCAGCGCTGGGCAGGGAGACCGGGGCTGCATAGCTGAGAGTAAGGACCGGGCCTGAATGCCCCAAGGGCAATTTGAGGGGATTAACTTGGGCTAGCAAACCAGACTGTGGGATAGCTAGCAGACGGCTGCGAGAGCTGGCCAGCGCACTAACCGCAGCCGAGCTACCCCACGTCCGAGGTCAGGGGCAGCAGCCTAGAGTGCCAGGCTGCGATGGTGCAGGAAAGGCCGAGAGGAGCTACCCTGTGTCTGAGATCAGGGGCGGTGGCCGAGAGGAGCTAACCTGCATCCGAGGTCAGGGGCGGCGGCCAGGAGGAGACACCCNCTGTGAAAAGAGACAAAGAAGGACACTACATAATGATCTAAGAATCAATCCAAGAAGATACAACAATTATAAATATATATGCACCCAACATAGGAGCACCACAATATCTGTCTCTTATACACATCTAGATGTGTATAAGAGACAGCCTGCATCCGAGGTCAGGGGCGGCGGCCAGGAGGAGACACCCCACGTCTGAGATCAGGGGCGGCGGCTGGGAGGAGCTACCCCACGTCTGAGGTCAGGGGCGGCGGCCAGGAGGAGACACCCCACGTCTGAGGTCAGGGGCGGCGGCTGGGAGGAGCTACCCCGCGTCTGAGGTCAGGGGCAGTGGCCAGGAGGAGACATCCTGCGTCCGAGGTCAGGGGCAGTGGCCAAGAGGAGCCACCCCAAGCCAGAGGCCAGGGGCGGCAGCTGGGAGGAGCAACCTGAGGAGCCGTGGCTGTGCAGGCGCAGGAGTGCCTAGAGGAGCTATCCCACGTTGAAGGTCAGGAATGGGGCAGCAAGGAGATACCCCTCATCCAAAGTAAGGAGCAGCAGCGGTGCTTTGCTGGACCAGCTGTGAAGAGATACCCCACACCCAAGGTAAGAGAAACCCAAGTAAGATGGTAGGTGTTGCAACAGGGCATCAGGGGACAGACACACTAAAACCATACTCACAGAAAACTAGTCAATCTAATCACACTAGGACCACAGCCTTGTCTAACTCAATGAAACCAAGCCATGCCTGCGGGGCAACCCAAGACGGGCAGGTCACGGTGGAGAGGTCTAGCAGAAAATGGTCCACTGGAGAAGGGAATGGCAAGCCACTTCAGTATTCTTGCCTTGAGAACCCCATGAACAGTATGAACAGACAAAATGATAGGATACCAAAAGAGGAACTCCCCAGGTCATTAGGTGCCCAATATGCTACTGGAAATCAGTGGAGAAATAACTCCAGAAAGAATGAAGGGATGGAGCCAAAGCAAAAACAATACCCAGTTGTGGATGTGACTGGTGATAGAAGCAAGATCCGATGCTGTAAAAAGCAATATTGCATAGGAACCTGGAATGTAAGGTCCATGAATCAAGGCAAATTGGAAGTGGTCAAATAAGAGATGACAAGGGTGAACGTTGACATTCTAGGAATCAGTGAACTAAAATGGATTGGAATGGGTGAACTTAACTCAGATAACCATTATATCTACTACTGTTGGCAAGAATCCCTCAGAAGAAATGGAGTAGCCATCATGGTCAACAAAAGAGTCCGAAATGCAGTACTTGGATGCAATCTCAAAAACGACAGAATGATCTCTGTTCATCTCCAAGGCAAACCATTCAATGTCACAGTTATCCAAGTCTATGCCCCAACCAGTAATGCTGAAGAACCTGAAGTTGAATGGTTTTATGAAGACCTACAAGACCTTTTAGAACTAACACCCAAAAAAGATGTCCTTTTCATTATAGGGGACTGGAATGCAAAAGTAGGAAGTCAAGAACACCTGGAATAACAGGCAAATTTGGCCTTGGA